>JANHFK010001588.1:345294-363043 GCA_036250565.1 Sibynophis collaris
ACTCCATTGTGGTGGTGTATAGAGCCAAAGATGTTAGAATTGTGTCGATGTCCCAATATTTCTGGACCTGACTGTATCCTTTTCCTTGCCCTCTCTAGCTTTCTCCTAGTCACAAGGACAGCAGGTAGCACTTATAGCTATATATGAGAGGGAGGAACAACTGTGGGAACTGCATAGTTAAGAGTGTAAGAGATATTCTAAATAAATATTTCTTGCAATTTGTAATAATCTAAGGTAATAAAATATAGATATGATGGTTCACAAGTCGAACAATTAAGAAAGGACATAAAGCTAATGAAGTTAAAGTTGACCAATTCCATGATATGACCTTGAGAAGACTAGTTTTCTCATTTCCGTTGTGTTCCCTTATTTTGTTCCAACAGGAGATTTGCAAATCACATTCTGTATCTCACTGTTCATAATCAGATATTTCAGTAATAAGTAATGGACTTGTGTTGTTGCCTTTCCTGATACTTTTTGATTCACCTTTCAAATTTCAGTGGCATCAACATTTTGTAAATTTGTGTGTGTCTGAAGGTTAAAAATAGTTGTTTTAATTTATAAGCATATATATTCTAGCCTATTTTTGAAGTAGCCCTATTACATAGGACTGATCTTTATTTTTCAGAGGTCAATATTTTCCAAATTTAAAAGGGCTGAAGTTCGAGCATATTAGATGAAACATATAAGAAACACATATAACAAATTATATTTCAGGATAATTGCTGAACAACATACATAAATGCTAATGTATTATAAATGCAGGTAACACCATTTTAAAATGTGTTTTACCATTTTAAACATGTAAATATTTTTATATGTTTACAATTTTTAAACATTAAGTATACTGATGTGAAATATGTTTTTCATATTCAGAAATACCTCTTTATCCTTTTTACTCTTCTTTATTTTCATCTTAATTTTCTTTCCTGTGATCATACTGTAGTTCTGATTCTTCTTTTTATCTTTGAGATACTAAAACAATACAATATTGTGGTCTATAAATAAAATGTACATTTTAAATTACATCAGTAAGGACTTATAAATTATATTTCTCATTTTAGTGTCACAACAATCATAAGGAAGTGTGAATTTCTGCTGAATAAAACTTGATTAAAGAACAAGAAACCAAAGCTACCCTATGTTCCCCAAATGAAGGAATACTGTTCCCAAGGAAACAATTTCAAAAAGAGGAAAGAGATTTTTTTTTCCTCATAGGAACAGGATCCTCCTGCTATTTTTGTTGTTTAGTTACTTGACCTTAGGGAAATTTCAAATAAATTCGAGAAATGGAAAGTAAAGCATATTAAGCAGTAAGGATGGACTCACTCTCTCTTTCTCATCTATCTATAATCTATCATCTATATTTGTCTGTCTGTCTGTCTATCTCTATCTACTCAAATACTTTGGCCACCTAATGAGAAGGAAGGTCTCACTGGAGAAGAGCCTAATGCTGGGAAAGATTGAGGGCAAAAAAAGAATGGGACGACAGAGAATAAGGTGGCTGGATGGAGTCACTGAAGCAGTCAGCATGAGTTTAAATGGACAGGGGGGATGGTAGAGGAAAGGAAGGCCTGGAGGAACGTTGTCCATGGGGGTTACAATGGGTCGGACACGACTTTGCGACTAACAACAACATGTGATCTAGATAATCTGAGTAAAGGCAGTTCTACAAGATTGTCACAATTATCCTGACATCTCCACTAACTTTTACCCTTTAGAATGGAACTTTGGATTGTTTGCTAGAGATGGTGACATTTGGTGGAACTGTACAATAGATATTTCCTCTCAATTTTCCCCGTGTTAAGTAAGCTGCACTGCACTACCCAAGTGCTATAAAAGCTGTTTCCCTTTTCATTAGGGCTCATTCATTGCTTGGCTCTTGTTCTGAATGTCCTTATTTCTTCTTGGTGAGGACACCTCAGAGTGCTTGTTTCATAGCACTCTTATCTATAATGATGCTCCTATATTAAGATGGAACATTTTGTTGCACTGGTGAGCTCAGTTTTCATGAATCCGTACCATTTCCATAAAGTTTTTTAAAGTAATATTTATGTATTAAAGTAATTCACAGAGCCAGCATGCTGTGGTGGGGCAGGGACTGGATTTAGGATAGGGACACTGATACATATAATAAAAGAATCCATGTGAGGAATACTGATTCTTGCTTTGCTTTGATATAATTCTGTAGAAGTACTTAGGGATCCTTGACCTGTTAATGCGGCCCATACCTTCTTATTGATATTGATATTGAAGTTCATACCAGATGCTGAAACTGGAAGCCAATAGTAAATCACAGATAGTAGATGCAAGAAATGGATACAAGAGACTGAAATAGACAGACAATACCTGAACACAACCAGTTGCTAAGAGACCCTTGCATAGGTTGAAGTGCTGGAAAAAGGACAAGAAGATAATCACATATATGGACAAACTGAGCAGAAAACGAGTGAGAAGGCTTGTGAAGGATGTTCTAAGCATTGGGAGGTCTGAGTAAGCCTATTATAGATCCACAAAGAGTGGGTTTCTGGTTGGAAACAACAATAACATAGTCTGAGACTTGTCTAGCCAGAGTGTAAACAGCCATTACTTATCAGCTTAATTTTGGTGGGTGCTGTGGGAATATCTTGAATTTGCTTTATGTTTTCTGTTCTGAATACTTTGGAAAAGCAAAATGTTAACGCCACACGTGGAAAGTGAAAAGTCTATGATCCTCTTAAGCCACATCTTGTTCTTTGAATCTGGTTCATTCATTCAGCCTGAAGATGTCTTCATCTAACCCAGAGCAAAAGCCAAGCAGAACTTCCAGTTGAACGAGAAAACAGAATTAACATGAACTTCCTGGCTTTCTTGGCTTGTGGGCATTGTGATGATTTTGCTATTGAAATATCACAGTATTTGCCATGCTGCACATCCATCATGGGCCAGCAGTGGCAAATTATGCAGATTTCTATCCCATTTCCCCTCCTTTATCCTTTCAGTTTCCATTATCTGCTTTGGTAGAGGCTGTAATTTATCACAATTGGCAGCCTAGTAATTTTGGGCTCTCTTTTTTATTATTTAAAGCTTTCAGGGACAGCATCGTTGTGTATCCAGTACATTTCATGCTAGTGTCTCAGATCTCCCCAATCCAGCTTTTGCTCCCTTTTCTTGTAAGTTGCTCGTATACCAGCATAACTATTATTGTGCACTTAATAAAATGCATTTAAAAAGTGATAACTGAAATGACATTTAACATGGAAAGCACTTAAGCATAATTATACTATGTGCATTACATCATTTAGTGTCACAGTTATTTAAAAAAACCTTATCCATTTTGTTGTGGAAACTCTGAAGGGAATAGATAGTAAATGGTGGCATTTCAACATATCTAGAAATGCATTTTAGATTTCTATCTTTTTGTCATTGAAATTCCCACCTGCCTTTTTACATTTTTGAAGGTTGCTGTGCTAGTAGTACTGTGCATTGATTGGCTTTTAGTTTAGATGGTTTTTTTTTTAGTGTTCTTTGAGAAGAAAAAATGCATTGAATTAAACCAACAGGAATTATTGCCTCTCTCACCCATTTTCATTATGGAATGAACAAATATGAGAGCAGCACAATATGCTGTTCAGATGCTTAGGAATTGTGTTGACATTCCAGCCTCATAAAACCCCTGGCTTTTAGATGGAATATAAACCTCATAGATTAGCAAGGCTGAAAGGCTGAATAAAATCACAGGATAACTCCTCTACAATTACAAAGTAGTATCATTGCTAAACCAAACTTTTATTTTTTTTAAATTTGAAAAGCATCTGTTGTGTTGAACTGTTGTGATTTGAAGAATTGAACTGTTTTAGTTTAGAATTACCAACCCTACGAAAGTTATTCTGTAGAACATGAGTGAGCAATTTCAGATGGATTGGGGATACAGTTTAACCAGTCAGCCTCCTGGGGACCATAGCAACATCACCAATAGGGCAAGCCAACATTTTTGTCCTGGAAGGAGGAACTATTGGTAGAAATGGACCCTTATTTAGTAGAGATTGTTAAAGGGCTGCAAGATGTAAAATACAAATAGCATATAGTTGAAATAGTGTATCAGAGAATTATTTAGAGTAGGCATGAAGGATATATACAAATATAAACAGAGTACTTAAAAATGTACGAGGAAAAAAAAGCAAGAAATAGATTCCTTTACATCAAATTCTCGAGTAGCTAGAGAAATTTCTAATTTATTTTTTTCTAAGTGACCTAGTCACATTTTTAGTTTAATTTATGTTTTTTAATGTGACTTCATCTATGAGTTAATGAACACTTAATAACTTAAATGGTTTCTGGCTCATTTAATTCCAAATGTTCAGAGGCATCACAGAGTTACATATAAGCTGATTTGAATTGGGACATTTTTTAGTTTCCTTCTCCTGGCAGTGCTCACATAACTAGAAACCATGCAGAGGCATTAATGAACACGTCTAGTAAAGGCATTTCCTGCCTGGAGAGCTTATTCTGGTTTTGTTTTGTTTTGTTTTGTTTTGTTTTGTTTTGTTTTGTTTTGTTTTGTTTAAGTTGGAAAGGGTAGAATTGAATAATATGGAGTTGTGCATGTTTTCAGTAAGATTTTCATATTGAAAAAGTATGTATGCTGGGTTGCAATTGGAGGAGAATCATTCTTTCCCAATTCTAAGCTGTAAAGTTCTCATCAGCTTTATGATCAGTCTCTGTTGGGAATTATCTGGCATTATATTGTGTTGGTTCATTAGTACAGCTATAAAGACTATAGGAGAAAAAAATGGACAGCTCTGCTGAGAGCATTTTTAATTTGTGGAAACTAGAGTCAGTGTTATAATCACAGTCACTGAGAGAAGAAAAAGGCTGATTTAGATGTAAACTCATTTCTACATTAAAGCAATCTCACTATCTCTTTTCGGAAGGTAATGTTGGCCTAAGTAAAACAAGCAATAACCAAGAGGCCAATAATTCCATTTACACCAACAGAAATCAAATGGAAGGAAATGTGGGAAAGATAGTCATTCAATGACTCTGTCATTCTCCAAAGTTGAGTTGATATAACTGTACATATAATGTCCTTCTGTCTAGGATAGTGATTTGATATATGACATGATATGATATGATACAGTCATTAAGGTCCTAAATTAGGAATGGGGAGACCCAGGTTCTAGTCCTCAAGCACAGAGACTGAAAGCTGGTTGTATTGCTCTCTCTCAACTCGAGATTGGAGGCGAAAAATATCTATTACCACCCTGCACTAGATCAAAATGTAGAATTATGGTCCCTAATCTGCAACAAAGATTCCACCCAGTGGGTGGATTTAGGACAAAGTTTTCCAAACTGTGAAATGTACAGTACTGGAGAAGAGGACAATAGAGTTCAGTGGTAGTGTGAAAAATCTGTTAGTTACATTATTACAATAAATCTACCTTTTCCAAAGTTTCATTGCATTGTTTTCATTGTTCAGTTGTGTTTATTCTGATGTTTCAATTTTTGAGAGCGGTAGATACATTAAGATTATACTAAAAGACAGTGTGATGGGGAAAATATTAAAATCCTTGATCTAGGATGTCTGTCTGTGTCTCTATTTATCCATCACAACTTGAATATGAATATTAATTAATGCATTTATTTGCTATTATAAACTAGAAAAATGAAAATTTCATTTCCTCCAGTGGTTCTAAAATATTTTAATTTCTGACTACCCTTCTATATTATTTCATTTAAATAATTGTCCCTTTGCTGCAATTTCTTTTCAGAATCAAAGAGAGCAGTCAAAAAGCTCATGGAATTTTTGCTTGGAATGCAGCTAATCTGTGCATATCAAGCTTTAGAGGAGACAAATTACAATGTTGGAATTTGGCTGCATTACCTTAGCATTGGTAAACTGCTGGACAGTATTAAGTACCAAAATGCATTTTCAGTCCAACTACATAAATTATGGCTTCCATTTTCCAGCATAGCTCCTGGCCATTTCTTCAAATTGCATCCATGTTATCCATTGTGCTTTGTAGCATAAAAAGAACTGCGGTTTCTATACCATTCTGAGCAAATGCAATTTAAAGGAAGTATTTGCTCTTAATTATCTTTTCTCTGGTTTATATTTACCTGTACCTCAATTCTCCATATTAATCTCCAATGTCACCCAAGATACATGAAGCTCTTACCCTCCCTGCATTTTGCTAACTGGTAACATATAATTTACCCTTGTTGTGTCTTCAGCCAGAATTGATTGGTTTAGTCATCCATCCTAGGATGTATTGATTATTTTATTGTATCCTTGTCATTGGCATCCTCATTTTGTGTTATTGGGATATTTACTTGCCAATTAGATTTTTACTGAACAAAGTCCAACAGGATTGAGGTAAAACATAAGCATAAATATATACATGCATGCACAATTATTTTGTCTCTCCTTTAATGATTGACTATCAGAAATTATCTACTCTGCTGTTCATTTTATTTGAATTATTCCATGTAAGTATTTCATGTAATCTAAGGAATTGTGCAAAGAACTAAAAAACTAAGGGACCAAAGATTTACAGAATCATAGTCTGTTTTTTCCTTTAAAAAAATGAAGTGGACAAAACTACACTTCTGGAAGCATTTTATGCTTATTTCTAAAATGAGAAAGTTGACCTACATAAAGATCCTGTTTTGGCAAAGAATAGCAGGATGCCCAGAAATAATAATTTACAACACCATGCTCTCTGGTACATATTGCAATGCCACTGACATTTGGAACTTTGTGTGTGTGTGTGTGTGTGTGTGTGTGTGTGTGTATTTGAGAGTCAGTTCAGTGTACTGTTTAAGGCATTAGGCTAGAAACCAGAAGACTGAATTCCAGTCTCACTTTAGGCATAAAGCCAGTTGGATGACCTTGGGCTGATCACTTTTTTTCAGCCCTAGGAAGGAGGCAATGGCAAACCATTTCTGAAAAAAACAACCTTTATGTATCTAATAGTTATATTTATTTATTCAGGTGCAGATCTTAAGTAGAATTTACCACATGCCAATGTATAAATAATTGGCAGAGTTCTAACATACAAGAGCCTCTTAATGTGATGAAGATAATAATGTCTTCCTGTCAAGCTTGATTCCAAGACTCATCCATATAGGGGTTTTGGCAATAAGACACAAGTGGTTTGCTACTGATTTCCTGGATGTTTTTCAAATTCACAGTGTATCCCATAGACCTTGTGTTCTGCTATGGTTTCCCATCCAAGATTTAACTTGGCCTCAGCCTCCTTAGCTTTCAAGCCCAGAAAGGGGCACTGAAATACTGCCATCTTCTGAGTTGTTAAGATGGTAGCAGGCAGCATTATAGATCTAACTATATGCTTCTAATTGCCAGATGCATGAAACTAAAAATCCATGCTGCCAAATGAAAATGAACATTATTTTATTTGAACCATTAAAAATATGGGGCTTGATGACTTTGGATGGGTTGCATGTTATTGTTATATTTATTGCTGTGTTTTCAAGTAATTGATTTCTGTATTTTTAAAGAAGAGATAAATAGTAAATAAATGCTGATGAATTCACAATCAGTGTATTTGGGAGGCAGGTGAATTTTGTATCGATTGTGTGACATTTCTTCATTGGATGCCATGTGTAAGGTTGTTTAGGCATCTCTGAAAAAGATCCCTCTTTGTTGCAGATGTTGACCATGATTTCATGGTCAAAGATTTGTGTAGAGGAAACAGATCTATGAAAATTAACAAAAAATCAATACAAACTGTATACGTTAAAGAATATTTTTATGAAGTCTTTTATACTGCCCAGTGTTGAACTGCATTTCTTCAAAATAACGGGGTTATGTTTAGTAGCCTGTGCTGGCTACGCAAATATCTAAACAATCAGAAGGTAAGGAAGGAATAAGGAGAATTTGATTAATATGGGTAATCTGCTAAGTGGATAGCATTGTAACACTAGCAATTTCCACCTGCTGTTCATTTCTCCTTAAAATAATAGAAGGCAAGTCCTACATGAGAGGTTCATCTTTATTAGGAACAATCAGAAATAGGTAGCCAAATATATACCTTTTATGGAGTTCAAATATCCTACTTGATGATTGAGCTCATGGACCTTTGCACTTTAGAAGAATATATATAGTATGTTACAGGGGTGGGTTCCTCTTACCTTTGCTTCTCGCTTCACTTACGCGTGGCGCTTCTATGTATGTGCAGAAGCTTCTGCGCATGCGCAGAGCATCCATGATGATGTCCGGGCGGGGGGGTGGAGCCTCCCGCCGCCATTACTACCGGTTCAAAGAACTGGAGCGAACCACTTGGAACCCACTACTGGTACGTTAGCTTTAGGACCTAGCCAGGTACTGGTGCTCAATGGTTTGAGGCAAGGTATCTACAGTATCAAGAAGGTATACAATAAATAATTCACCTTCCCTTAATTCTGTAGGTGGCAGTGCTGAGCTTTTCAATTTGAGAAAAGGCTAGGTTAGGGTAGTGCCCTACATTCTGCATCTGTGGAGATTTAGGTGTATTGAATACTGGAAATATGTAAGGGTGATAATGACTAAATAGCACCCAGATAATAACTCTTTCAGGATTGACATTACCTAGGTTCACATTAACATGTACCGAAATGTATTGGGTGAACTCTCTCTCTCTTTCCCCCCTCTCTCTCCCCTCTCTCTCCTCTCTCTCTCTCTCCCCCTCTCTCTGCTTTCATATAAAGGATATTTTAGGCAATAATTAAAATCTCGTTGGGATATGTACCTGCTGAAGGGGTATGCAGGATTTTCATATTCTATTAGGAGGTTTCCACTCTGCTTTTTTTAAAAAAATAAGGCAGTGCTCGTACTTCAGAGGATGAAGCTGTGACCCCTATACTGACACTGCATTGAATAACTGCTTTCATAGTATGTGCATTAAAATAAGCTAAATATGAGAAACACTTCTGCCAAAATATCAACAGGGCAAAATAAAAACTTTCTAGTTCTACCTGGAAAGATCTTTGAGAGGAATCATCTAAAGTTCAGGAAAAAGAGGTCAGAATATAAGCTCACTGAAATTTGAAAAACTCAAATTCCCCATCTTTATAGGGAAATCATAACTTAGAGAAAACTGGAGATTCACCATCCCATAAAAACATTCTTGGTATCTTATAAATTTGTTTCAAAATTTCCGGCAGATATTAGGATGAGAAGGACTCTGAGAATAGACATTTTGAATTAACATTAATTTAGACTAATGTTCTAAACGTATAGAGCAGCTTTGGGAGTTTCTGTGACAATTGCAACACTAGAGACTTTTGAGTATACTATTCTTTTTGAAACAACATGATGCCTCAGTCACTTCATTTGCAGTCCATTTAAATATTTTAATTCCATGTTATTCCAGCTCTGGAAATTTAAGGTTTTTTTTTTCATAAAAGCAGTAGCTTCTCTTTTCTACTAGCCCAGCCTGAAAGTTTCATATTGGTTAGCAGGTGTTACTGAGATTAGTCACAACTTTATTAAACTCTGGAGACCCTGTACTATTGGTATGATCTGTAGCTGAAATGAAATGAAGTTGCATTTTTAAATTCACGTATTACTTTTCCACTGTATGGCCAATGTGTAAAATTCATTTTTTTCATAATTTTAGCTGTGCTCTAATACTTTACTTGGCAGTTTGAATTACAGTAATGTGCCTTGGTTATTTTATCAAATTTTATACTAAATTACTAGTCATAAATATCCCAGACCAAGCAAAGTAATTATGTAAATAGTACTTAATGCAAAGTAATCTCCAAAACCTCATTTATTGCCACACTTTAACAGACATTACTTTGCAAATCTGTCAGATTCATGGAATTCAGCACTGATGTTGGATGCTGACTTTGGACTCATTGAATAATTTGGGAGCATTTCTCAGCAAGGTTTGAAATGGAACCAACACTTAGATTATTACTAATGAGAAGTGGAAACCATAAACACATCTTTAAGGGGAAGAGTTGATTTATTTATTTTTGTTGTACCGATGGGTTTTCATCACTTGCAACAGTTGTATCTCTGTATGCTGGGGAAAAATATTTTTTGCATCTCCCACATGCTTAGAAATATTTGCACTACCTTTGTTTTAAAAGGATGATCTAAGCACTCCTAAATCCCTTTTATGTAGCACTCAAAAACTACTCATCCAAACTTCCAAGATGATGCTTCCTGTTAAGTAACAGGTTTTGTGTTTCCAATGGCATTCCAGTTGGATACACTATTAGGCTCATCTAGCACTCAGATGACTGTAAAGAAAAATGAAATAGATGCCTCATCATTTGAACCACAGGGAGTAGGGAAAGAAAGATCTACTGGAAATAATGAGGAAATGACCAGCACTGCTCACTGGTGACAGTGTTGTTGTGCCTGACATAATTTTAGATGTAATAATAATATTAATAAATGTGCCATTTATGAGTTTTCCATCCATAATTTATGAAGCATGGTAAATTGACTTGGGAAATTAGCACCCTCTCAGACAGTTTCCAGCACATTAAACCTATGTCTGCACTGTTAAAATCCAAACATCTGTCTAAACAGTGCAGGAACAGATGCATACAATGTGGATTCAATTTGTCTTTAACCAACAGAAAACACAAGGTGCCGAAATGAGGACTGGGACTTGCATTTAACAGTGCATGTGATAAACCTCTTTGATGCAATATCCTTCTTTTTTTTTTTTTTGGTTTTAATTATTGAAGAGGAAAGAAAACATAAGAAGAAATCATCATCAAGAAAATTAATTGGTCTTCAATCAGTTGTTATCTCTTATCACTTTTAATATAATAGATAATAATATGCTCAGGATGGGCTGAATGGATTCTTGATGCTATTTGGAAGGTTCCCAAAAGGACTGCTGGAGAACTATGTTCAAATCTCTGCCATTTATTGCAAACCCATGCTTTTTAGCAACTCTCACATGTGTCTATCCTGGCTGGTAGATCAGTGGAAGCTGTGATTCAGCCAAATCTGAGTACCACATATTATGTGCCCATAGTAAACATGAAACCAGCAGGTTGGATCATCTGGAGCTTGGGTATTAGTTCTCAGTAACCTCCTTGGCATAGAATATTCTCTTCAAACTGAAATGTCACTTTTTGAAAACACTGCATCATTTTCAGATTCAGAAAATGATTAAACAATGCCAATCTAATCATCTCCCACATAACCTGCCTATGTGTCAAGGAAAACTTTAAAGACTCTCTGTCTATTCACTTCCTGTGATGTAGTAGGTAAGGGCTTCTTTTGGTGAGGAGGAGGAGTAACGTTCTATTTATGTCACAGTTAGTAACTATTCCTGGAATTGTATAAACTCCTCAAGCACTCTGGTGCAAGAATGCTGATGTCATGTTGTTTGGTACTTTAGGGCTGTGTGTGTGTGTGTGTGTGTTTGTGTGTGTGTGCTTGCATGCTTTCTCCTCCTTTGTATCTGAACCCAACCTCACTCCTCTCTAATAACAGCACAGACACAAACAATAGGTACTATTCCAGTTGCCTATTTTTATATGATACGTCCTCATGATGTTATATCTGTCTTGTCTTTAGTCACAATTGATGCAATCTAAAATCTATACCAATTCTAAATAGAATTTTCCCTCTTCTCTTGACATAGATTTTGTGGTAGATATAACCTAAGGAAACTTCTTCAGCGATGTAATTGCTGACAATTTCAAGCCCAGATATATTCAGGGTGCTTCAAGCCATGCACTTTCTCATCTAAAACATGGAGACTATTTTCTAAGGCCATTCTGATTTTGGTGATGGCAGAAATGATTTAATCAGTAGATTAGCTGCCTAGGAAAAATTCCCTGCTAACTGAGCATCCTGCCTCACCTTTCAGCTGAGGCACAGGTCTACAGAGCTTTCAAAAAAAGAGCAGTAAACCAGAGTTCAAGACAAGCTTGAAAAATACCTGACAAGTATGGAGGGTTTATGTGTGTGGCAATTGAGAGGTGAAATGGGAAGTATCTCAGTTGTACCAAGAAACTGTTTCCTCTTTGTCAGCCAGGCATGTTTTAAACATGGATTTAGCATTAAAAAAAAGGGATAAACTTTTTTTCCCCAAAAACAACTAGAACCTATGTCTAGAACCCATTTAGCAGTTTGAAAAACAGTGAACCAGCACAGGAGTGAATGGGTGGGATATGGTGGGCAAAGATCTCTTCTGACCCACTCTACTATCCCTATGTCACCTGCCTTCTGTTTTGGGGAATATTTATGTGCATGGCTTGGGTTGACTTTGCCCTGCCACACTATGAAGCAAGAAATCATTGTTTAACATCGCACAGATCGTCTACAATTTCTGATGTGTCCAATGTGGCAAAGCAATGCAGTGAAGCAGGCAGCCTTCTCTGTTTTTTTTACTGGGTGACCCTATTCATCTTGCAGATCAGCTGTCTTAGTACCTGTCAGCTTCAAGAAGCCCTTTATCCTTGGTATAATGTATTTCGGTATAGTTATATACAATGCAATCCATCCTCCACTTTTGATGAATCTGTTTCTTTTGAACATATTATATTGCTCTCCAATCATGGATCCTTCAGTAATATTGACAATATCATACCTGCTCTCATATACTAGAACTTCAAGTTCTCCCTGTTTGTTCCCTATACTTTATGACTGGCCTTGTGTTTGCTTGCTACAACCCCTGTTTTATAGCCAAGTGCCCCTTCCTTTTCCCCACTTCCTTTCTTGTTGTCAAATTCATCCCTCCTTACCCTCCAGATTTAGTTTAAGGTCTTTTGAATGACTTGAACAAGATTTCTTCCAAACACATTCTTCCCAGTCATTGTCTGGGAATGGAGCCCCTCTCTTGCCAGAAGTCCAATAGGTAGATGGTATACAGTCTATACTCTATATAGACCATGGTCCAGAAATCCAAACGTTTCTTAACAACACCTTCCCTTGAACCAGTGTTTATCTCTGAAATCCTTGTTCCCTCATTAGATGTTGAACATCTTTTGGAAGTATGGAAAAAATACCACCTATATTCCTAAGTCTTTTGTCTTCTGCTAACTGCTTATAGTCTCTTTATACACACACACAAACACATATTCCTTTTTTGTTGTACCACTCATGCCAAGGAGAAAGAGGAGAAAGAAATAATAATCATTGGACTTGAGTAAGCCTCTTAATCTTGTCTGTGATCTTGGCACATGGGAAGCAACACATTTCCCTTGGTTTACAGGTGCCATGTTGCTGCTCCATGGTTTAGGAAGGGTTTTTTTAACCAAGAGAAAGTTGTTTGCCTCTAATTTATTTTACTGCTATTTTTTTGACAAAAGAAAACTTTACTGAAAATTTGGTTACCTCTGCTATGTTCTTTAATACCATATTTTCACATATTATTCCATTATAGATTGCCTTGGCAGTTCATATTTGAAGAGTAATAATTTAATAATAATTTAATTTAATAAAAGAACTAAAGCCTTACTAAGGCTTTATAAAGAGGTACTAATACTTCACATGATTTTGATTCTATGCCACTGTTTATACAACCAAGGATTGTATTAGTTTAATTTTTACATGTTGTTCTCCTTAAGTATGAAAGTTATCAGTGCGTCTTAACAGTCAAAATACAAAAATAATACAATCATGAATAAATAAATATTGAGCATTTAAGGGCAGATTAAATCTGTTAAAGTTCCAACATGCTAAAATTCTATAAGCTTCTAGAAAATCCTCACTGAGGAAAATTTAAATGTCTTTTATTTGAAAAACAATATTAGTGTTTGTTTTTACATGTGCAAATTCATATTGCCATAAACATTTATAGAAAAAAGGGTAAATTAGCCACTAATCCCACAGCATTAGACCAGCAGCCTATTCTAGAAAACATTAATAGAGAGAGGATAATACTAAAAGGGGATCAAGGTTTAATAAATAGGTATGGTAGAGGGACTAAAGAAATCATTACACAGAATTTGAAAAATTTTCTATGCAGCAGGAGATTCTCCAAATCACCGATGGTGCAACTGATAAAAAGAACAGATTCCAAACCACTAATCAAAACAAGTATATTTATCTCCTTTTGGAGGAAGTAGAACATGACATCTTCCTGGTTGGTCACAGATGTTTAAAAATTCTCACAGGAAAGCAGGCTTCTGGTTTTCTGATTGTTCATTCAAAATTTGCTCTTGCTTTTTCAATAACTTCAGATTCCAAAAATAGTCCTCTATTTTTTGGGCCTCAAGGCCATGATGGAGAGACCAAGCAGCAGCAGTATTTTCTGAAACATGTAGTCTGGTTTGGTGGGGATTCTACTGGTTTGGACCTGTTTGGGCGAACTGGTAGCTCCGACAATCAACTGGGAGCAAACCGATTCGTCCCGACGATCAGAAGGGCCCCATCCGCCTGTCCGTGCTATTTCCCTATCTTTATCTTCTCAGCTGATTCATGCGGTAGAATGGATTGCCGCGCAAATCAGTTTTGTTAATCCTCAGAAAAATCCAGGAAGTGACGATTTCTTCAAACTGTGCAAATTGCACCATCACCAAAGTGATTGTTAAACTGGGAGGATCCCACCACGGGGGTGGGGGTGGGGTGGCGGGGAGAGAAGAATTTGGTCAAATTCTGCCAAGCCTGGTAGAAAGCCATATTTTTAAAAGAGGGAGGTAGGACAAAGGAGATATTGGAAAGAGTGCCTTTTATTTGGAGACCTTAAGACAGTATGCATCTAGATCATGTTTCTCACTAAGGTTCTAGACAGGCCAAACAATGAACAATGGAAAAAAAAGTCCTTATAGACTGGCTGCGGTGATGATTTGGTCGCTGCAAAGGCATCAGCCTTTACCCTACCTTCTTTTAAAAGTTGCACCAGTTTGTGGGTTCTACATTCTACAAAAATCAAGTCCAAGTTCAGCCCCCTCTTAGTTCCTGCTCTTACACCCTTTCTTAAAAATACAGTACGTGCAAGACAAGCTAGAATTATGACTGTGCTTCTCAATAGCAACAGGAGGTCAGGGGAGAAAGATTGTTTTAATACATAAGAAAATGCATAAGGACATTGGGGATTTAGTAGGCATGATCAATTGTACTTAGAAGTAGAATTGCTCTCAGTGAAAGCTTCAGAATTGGCAAAAATTGTTCTCTAGAGCCTCAGCCAGGTTCCTGGTCAATAGTAAGACTAATAAAAAATCTAGTAAAGATAAATATGAAGGGTGTAAGTATTGTCAAAGCTAAACAAAAATCTACTGCTATGTAATACAAGGAAAGTGCAAATTCTGATACAGTTTAGGACAGAACAGAAACTGAAGAGACAAAAGTTTATATATACAGGTACTCCTTGACTTATGATCCCAATTGAATTTCCATTCAAAGCAAGGCTGTTGTTATGTCTCATTTTATGAACTTTTTTGCCCCCTTGATATGCAAAGCATATGCAGTTGTTAAGTGAATCATGCAGTGGGCTTCCCCCATTGACTTTGCTTGTTGGAAACAGACTAGAAAGGTTGCAAATAGCAATCAGATGACCTCAGGATGTTACAACTATTGTAAATGCTTTCCTGGTGCTGAGCGCTCAAATTTTCATCACATTATTGTCGGGATACTGCAGCGGTCCTAAATGTGGGAACGTGTCATAAATAATTTATTTCAGTGCTGTTGCAACTTCAAACAGTCGCTAAATGAATGGCTGTAAGTGGGGGGACTATCTGTAGTTGATACAAAACAGCATTAAGATAGCAGGATAGTCTGATACAGCCACCAGAACATTTCAGGTCATTGTCTTTCTTTTTTTTACATCCTTGTAGTTGCCTAATAAATCTGTAACAGATAATAGCTTGTCAGCTAGACAGTAGGCTCAGACATAAACAGAGACAGAACAATTACTCCCGTTCTAGGCGGCAGCAGGTCTAGAGTTTGGCATTTAGAATTTTGCAAGTAGACAAGCTAATGGATATCTCCAATGTTTAGAAGATGGTGGCTGTGGATTGAGCAGCTGGCTAGGGATTGACCATGATGGACCCTGACAGCGGTGTGGGGGGAATGATTCGTGACTAATGTATACCTTCTTTTGAGTAACAGGGAGAAACAGTGTATGTGCTCTATGAATATCTTTAAACTGTTTGGAGGGCAAAAAATGGTGAAGCCTCCCACGAGACAAATTTGTTTTCAAGACATCTACAGTACTGCAGGCTTACACCAGCTTATACACATTGCAATTTTTCAGCATTGAAAAATAAACATGTCTAAGAAAGTGGGTTTTTTTAAAGTGTTTAAAAACACTTCATTTTTTTTTAACACATTAGGCAGCTGCTCATTTATCCCTAAAACAATTATCTAAATAAATACAGGGTGAAGAGCTCTTTTTGATAATTCATTTGTGTTCCTCGTGCCCTCCTTCCAGGCGGCATTTATTGATTCCTGAGAACACACAGCTCTCCTTGGCTGTTGGGGCAGCAGATTTTTCCTACCAGTTTTTCATTTTCTTCCTCTTTATAAGTCTCTTCCACCCTAATAACTCCTTGTATGTTTTATTCCTTGTTTTTATATTGAAAGATCACATTTGGATATTGGAACCACTGTTAGTACGGAACAGATATTTACTGTAATTGTTACTTCCAAAGTAGTTCAAGTAACAGTGATGGTCAGTTTCATATGCAGAGGTAAGGTTCATTTACCATAGATACTTGATGACATTTTAAATTAGCCTACTAGCTGGGGCTTTTAGGTAAGAGTCGTGTGGTGGCCTAGTGGTGAATATGCTTGCCTCTATTCAGAAGGTTGAGAGTTCAATCCTAGATAGCATCAGATTTTTCTCTCTCCTAGGGCACAAAGAAAAAAATATCTGCTGTGAACTTTGCATAGGCATCAGGAAGGGCATCCAGCCAGTAAACGCTCAGCTCCATTCAGTTGCCCCGACTCCACCCTGATGCAAGGGATTATAGGGTCATTAAAAAAAAGGGGGGGGGATATGGTTTCTTAGCTTTTCAGGAAAAAAAAAAGGGTAAACAGGTCTTTATTATCTAAAGTTCCAACTTTCAGATTCTAATGTTAGCTTTACTAATACTGTGGCTAATTTTGGTGTTCCTGTAATTAAAATGCATCATTAAATATTATATCCTGGACCGTTAAGTTTTTGGTTTTATGTTTTTATCTGGGTTATTGATTTTAATAACAATTAAGTAAAGGGAAAGAATGTTGGAAACTCAATTTTATTACTCTGCTTAATGTCAAGCATCTTTATGAATTAAACCACGGTGTGCATTTTCAAGCTGCAACACAAAACAACATTTCAGTTTCAGTAGAAGCTATTTACTGTAGCAGCTTAAGTCATTAGAAGCAATCCTCTGTTATTTTTGGCATCCAAAGCCAGCTTACTATAGTCTTCTTAGCAATTAAAATGATTGCAGAATCAGAGTAACCACAATTTCCATTTGGAGATGTGTATGTTAATAATAAAAAGGGCAAAGGTACATGGAATATAGCATGAGGATTTGATCTAGGATGTGATATCTTCCCAGATTCCATAAATCCATTTTTCTATGCTCCTTTTTTGTGTGTGGAGGAGGTGTACTAGGCTGCGGGATAAAGATTTTTCCTTCGAATTTCCACCCAAGAACATGAACCAGGTGGCACATCCTCGTTAATCATTTTTGTCTCTCCCATACTGCTCCCACTCCTAACCCCCACTCAATTGGTGGGATTCGCTTCAATTGAACTAAACACGGAGTAAACTCTGAACTATAGAATTACATGTTAGTGCCAGTGGTGAAATCCATTTTTTTTTTACTACTGGTTCTGTGGGCGTGGCTTGGTGGG
>JANHFK010001588.1:378546-390849 GCA_036250565.1 Sibynophis collaris
ATTTTACTGACGCCTGTTCACCGCCCTGAGTCCCGGAAGGGAAAAGGGCGGTATATAAATATAATAAATGAAATGAATGAATGAATGAATGAAATGAGGGTGAGTGGCTGGAGATTAGAGGGCCTTTGACCTTATTACTCTGATCAAGACTCACCCTGCCCCAAATTTACCTGGGCAGTTGAATTCTTCTGACTTCTTCTGACAGACTCAGTCTAGTCTGTCTCTTCTGGTCTTAAAGTAGAGGAGCTATGCGTTTTTAGTACATTTATATGCCACCTGCTCCATCAATAGATCTAGCCTTCTTAAATAAATAGCACAGACATGATCATGATAATAAAAACACAGTCAAAACAACAAAATGTAAAATATTGAAAACATTAAAAGGCCAGAGAAAATAAATGTAGAGCACCTTTCTGATCTGTAAAAAGGAAGCTAATTTCAACTCCAGTTGGCAATTTGTACCATAAAATGAACCCTGACACAGAGACAACAAATTTAATTGTTGATGTCAAGTATATGATGGGACTATGATAGGACTCGCAAAATACTGCATTAATGATCTAAATGCTGAGGATGGAGTAAGAAGGCAACTACAAGAAGTGAAATTGTTTCAGGGGTAATGCAAAACCTTAAAGAGACATTGCTTAACATTCCTGCTGCTGCATTCTGAGTCAGCTGCTGATTTTGGACTGCTTTTATGCACCGCCTAACGAAATATGTACTACAGTAGTTTGATTATCAGTTTACCAAGACATGACTCACCAAAGCCAGGATTGTCCTTGCAGGAGGACACCCATCTGATTTATTAGATAAAGGTGGTTGAAGTCCCTGTTCACTCCAGCTGTTCAACATCTTTCCACTTTCACTCCTGTAATGGTTAACCTAATTTTAAAAGGGTAGTGCAACACTTGTTTTTTAAAAAATTTGGCTCCTTTTTTCTTTCAACTCTTGTGCTTATTGAAGGGAAGAATTTATTATCCCTTTCCCCCCCCCCCCAACACACACACACTTTTCAGTAACAAAATGTTATTGTTGAATGCTGGAAAGAATATTTCAAAACAGAAGAGCTGTCTTGAAAAATCGTTTCTAGATTTCGTATAATTTATTAGTAATACCTGTGATTATTCTGCCAAATCTTCCTGAATTTTTAAAGCTTCTAAAATGTATAGTGTGCAGCTAGTTTCTGTCTGATGAAGCACGGGTGTGGAATATTTAGGAAATACTGTTTAGTCCAGAATTTCTGTACATTACCAACCCAGAACTGATTTTATGGCAAAATACCCACATTAAAGAACAGGGATTGTTATCCCATCAAAATGGATGCTGTAACTGGAGCACTTTGAGAGGCAATTTCACACTTCACCAAGAGGTAAATGTGTTGTCTAAAAGTACACTTGCTCTGTTTTAAAATGCATAAATGTGTAAGCCTATATTTGGGGAAATATGTGGGAAAGAAACTGTTTTTTCCCCATTATATATTTGCACTGACTTTGATGCTGGCCTGCTTATTTAATTGTGCTGTACCTTAACATAATACAATTGTGTTGGAAATAGTAATTTAGCTTATCAGACTGAAAAGAATGGAGAGAGCAGCAGTAATATAAACCACCAATACTTCTGTTTCTGATTGGGTGGGAGTAATCTCTTAGGCAGGCTGAAATTTTCTTGAATGTTAAGTGGTTCTCACTCTGTTTCTAGTTCCCCAAACCCAAGTGGTTGAAATTGGGCCACATTTGCAGCTGTTAAGAATCAAGCCAGATTTTGTGGTTGTTAAGTGTCAAGTGATGATATTGAAATGATCAAGATGCAAAATAAGAGAAGGTTCGTGCATCATTTAAAATTATGTAGAAGGAAGACTCAAGCAAGAATAATTCTCAGAACATCTATTATGTCAGAAGGTGTCAAACAAGCAGCCCGCAGGCCGGATGTGTCACACGCTGGCCACGCTAACCGGGTAAAGGGGGAAAGTTGAGATATGTCACGTGACGATGTGTCATTGTGAGTTTGACACCCCTGCGCTTTGCATGAGGCTGCCCTTGAAGAGCACTTGGAAGCTGTAACTGATCCAAATGCAGTAGTGTGAGTAGATATGGGAACACCATGGCACATTCATGTAACACTGTTGCTTTGCTAGCTACGCTAATTACCAGTAGGCTTCCAGGTGCAAATCAGATGCTGGTTGTTATCTATAAAGCCTTTCATGGTATAAGATTTTGTTATTTATGGGACTGTCTTTCTACAATTAATTCTGGTCATTTCATAAGATCAGACAGGATGGGCATGTTCCAGGTCCTATAATTTAAGCAGTGTCATATGGTAGGACCTGGCGCGGCATGTCTTCTTTGATATTCTGCCTTTCCTATGATACAGGGAGCCACAATTCTCTTTGCTTTAATATCCCAAAGGCCACCACTAACTCTAGACATTAGCTAGAGATGGTGGTGGTATTAGACCCAACTTTATTGGCCTTTGGGATTGTTTCTCATTGTTTAAATTTGTCTCTAGCGCAATAGTTTTTATGATTTAATGTTTTTATTAATATTAAAAACTGTTTGCTCCTGTCTTGCCTTGGGGGCAACTGCTTTTATTGCTATTTGTTGCTTTTAACTCTGCATGCTCACACACACACCATGCACATTGATTGGGTGGCTTTATAGAGAATACTTGACTTACATCTGCAATTAGCATCAGGACTTCCATTGCTAAGTAAGTGTTGTACCTTATGATTCTTGACAAATGTATCTTTTCTTTTATGTACACTGAGAGCATATGCACCAAAGACAAATTCCTTGTGTGTACTATCACACTTGGCCAATATAGAATTCTATTCTGTTCCGTTCCGTTCTATTCTATTCTATTCTATTCTATTCTATGTGATGAAATCATTAGCTGAGTCATCATATTAGTACACCAGGGGTGTCAAACTCACATTGTTACGACGGCATCATGTGACGTATTGAGACTTTCCCCCCTTCACTAAAACGGGGCTGGGCATGGCCAGTATGTGACACATCCAGCCCATGGGCTGGGAGTTTGACAGCCCTGAACTACCACCATGTCTTACTTTTGTTTTTTGGCCTTGGTCATTAAGCAAATCTGGCTATCACTTTGATTTTGCTTATTGGGAGTTGGCTAGAATGTTCTCAAATGGTGATCACACAACCAGAAGTTCTGAAACTGTTGTAAATAATTGCCAAGTGCCTAGATGACAATCACATAACCAACAAGAAACTATCTTCTTCTTTGATGTCCTGCTTTTACCATATCTAATTTGTTGAAATTTGGTTTTATTTCAGAACAGTGGCATATGCAGATTGTGCCTTATAAGTACCACTCTGAATTACAGGTGCTTGAGTAATTTAATCAGTTCGCATTTAGTACTAAGTGAACTGACTCATTTTTGCAGCTACTCTTGAAAGCCAACTAGTGTTACACATTACAGTGTCATAGATAGTAGAGTACATCTACGTGGGTTAAATAAATGTGGATTGTTGGAAGGAGAGAGACTTCAATATAACGTGACCTTTCTTTTATTACAGGGGGCTACAGTGATAGACCATCTTAGGTGAGAACCCTACCTCCCTAAATTTCAGCAATGAATGTAGATTATGTATGAATTAGGTTTTCTTCATTCAGATAGAAGAGAAAGCAATATTTTCCTTCTTGGTATTTTGAATCTTGGAGACAGCTCTTCTATTACTCAGTGTGTATTTATGCAGTTCCCGGCCCGCAACACATTAGCCCACCCAACAATAGAAATGAAAATTGGTCTCTTCGTCTGAGCCCTTGCATTAAAATCCCACACAGTCTAAGCTGGAGAAAAACAACATTTAAAGGTATAATCTCCCTGCTTTGTTAATTAATAGTGACAATTCATTCCTTTCTCCACTTCTTTAATTGCTGTTTTGTTGTTTTTGTTTTAATTATATTTTTAATTTACTCCTAATCAAATTGTGGGTTGTTGTCTCTCTGTGTTTATTTAATTATTTTGTTAGCGTATGTGCACATGAGTGTGTGTGGACTGCTGTACGCTTCCCTCTGGGTTTCCCTCCATTCTTTCCCTCCCACCTCTTCCTGGACTAGATCCACTAATCCAATTTGAATCTAGTCTCTGAGGTCTGAAATTCTAATTTACAGAGTGCAGTGGGAGTTGAACAATGCGAATACCAAGATAGGAATTTATTGTCTAATCTAATCAGGAGGAATCAGACGTCTGTAACAAGTCTATCAAAGCTGCGTGGGACCCTTTCGCTAAACAGTGTATCCAGCCTTCTAATAACGCTAAAGCGATTTAGGGTTTCATGTCTTTTCATACAGATTAGCTTGCATGTTTTCCTTTCTTTTGCAGGACATGCTTGGCAGAAGCATAGCCCATTTTGCTTTTTGAAACTCCATAAGCAGCTTCATATTCTGCAAAGGATTATCCATATGTTAGAGGATTAGATTTCTGCTGAGTCCTCAAATGGCATGGGTTCTGTATCCCTATCCCACCCACCGTGCTATGGTTTCTGACACTGTGCTGTCATCAGTTTCATAGAGGGCTAAGTCAAACACCTGACTTGAAATTAACTTTGGAAATAGGGCATCCACCTCCTTGGAAATGCTGAAATCTTAAAAACTGGATATTTGATCACTTGGAAATGGCAGGTGGAGATTGCAGTAATCATGATAATACAGGGCTGGGTGAAGGGAAAACATAATTTCACTGCACGGATGCTGTATATGGTCTTCTTGGGAGCGGTGGAAAAATATGCAGTTGCTGTGAAACTGGTCCTCCCCAGTAATTATCTAAAAAAGATGACTGCTGAAAAGGAAATGCTACTGCACGTATCATCTTTGATCTGAAGTATTCTAATTACATCGTTAATATCGCTGTACTGCTATGATGCATTGACTTTTCATACAGTTGTATTACAGATAATTTCTGGCTTCCCTATCTACAGCATTCTCAAATGCCTCAGGGTTAAGCTGTGAACCATCCCCACTAAGCACAAGACCAATCAGCCTCCAACTAGCCTCACCAGAAAGCTAAACAGTTGGGAGACCTCTCAAATTTCAAGCTGGAAGCTGTTGAAAATGGTTGGGGCAAATACGAAGCAAGGGACACTGCCAAGATCCCATCCGATGACAGCATTTAAGAGGTCTGGAGTATGCCCATTCACACTCTGACACATTGGGACAGGCAGATACCCTTGGGAAGAAGTAGACCCACAAATAACTACGTGGCCCTGAGCCACGTAGGACTTTAAAGGCACAGGTAGTCCTCAACCTACGACCACCATTGAGCCCCAAATTTCTGTTGCTAAGCAAGACAGTTAAATGATCTTTGCCCCATTTTATGCCCTTTCTTGCCATGGTTGTTAAGTGAATCACTGTGGTTAAGTTAGTATGCTTGTTAAGTGAATTTGACTTCCCCATTGGATTTGCTTGTCAGAAGGTTGTAAAAAAGTCATCACATGACCCTATGGGACACTGAAAATGTCATAAATGCCAGTTGCCAAATATCCAAATTTTGATCCCATGACCGTGGGGATGCTGCAACGGTTGTAAGTCTGAAAACCGGTCATGAGTCATTTTTTTCAGTGCCGTTGTACCTTCGAATGGTCACTAAACAAATGGTTGTAAATCGAGGACTACCTGTAATAACCAGGTTATTGAACTGAATTGCACCTGGAGAGCAACTAGAAGTCAGTGTAGCACTTGTGTAACTTGGATGAATCATGTGTCTCCCAAAACTGTGTGTCTGGACCAATTGCAAATTATGGATAGTCTTTAAGGGAAGTTACACATAGAATGCATTGTAATAATTGAAATGGGAGATGATTAAGGCACAAGTGCCCATGCATAAGGCTTCCTGATTCAGGAATGAGTGCAACTGGCACACATGAATTTGTGCAATTGCCCCCTAGCCCATGGCGGCCACCTGCTCTTCTAATAAGAGTCGTGACTCTACGAGGACTCCCAAGTTTTGCACCAAACCTTTCAGGGAAGTATTAACCCATTCAGAGTTAAAGATGTCAACACTCTTAACCCTGAGCAACCAAATACAACCATTCTACCCCAGATTGAGTAGTTACTTCCCATCCAGACTCTTAGAGGCTCCACACAATGAGCATTAACCTGAACAGCATCTCTTATAAAGATGTATAATCCAGTATCATCAGCATACTTTGCACATTTATAGCGCTAATTGTAGATTGTTTCTGGTTTGTTTAATAAAGCATGGATGAAACAAATTTTGCCCTAATATTAGGTTCAGGTGTAGCCTCTTTATTTTCCACTTCCTTTGAAAAACAAATGTTTCTGGAGGAGTTGCAGCTGAAGATCTATTACCTGAGCTTTAGCTGCAGGTTTTCTCTTAAAACAATGGGCTTAACTCAATATAAACCTGTAGCTTGTTGTTCCTGTTATGATTGGGTGGCTCTTGATACTGAGGCAGTCTTCAGAATATAACTTTTAAGTTTCTATAGTCCAAAAGATTTGTTTGTTTTATGCATAATCCTTAGATCAAATGGACTAAAATGTGTAGATTGGCATCTATTTAAGGGGGTTGAAACACTTGCTGAGCAGAGACCCCTGCAGTCAACACATTTGTGGATGAGTATTTTATAGGTCATCTAGGATGCTTTTCAGCTTTGGCCTTGAAGAGCAGACCTCCAGGCATTAACCACCTAAGGAGATGCATATTGTCTCTATGTTTGTACATTTGCCTGCAAGCCCTTAAGGCATTCCCAAATAAAGAGAGATGTTGTTGGAGAATGAATAAGCAAATGAAGAGTAGCTAGAACGTATGCTAGAGTGTAAGCCCCAGGCAGTCTTAAAATTGCTGCCCATTATCAGCATATCTTAAAATGCTATTTGTTTAGGCTCAGGATGGTATTTAGGAATTAGAATAAAACTTTGTGGACTGGGGAAAGTTATGAGCTGGCTGCAAGTGTGAAAGAAGCCTAACTAGAGGAGGAAAGTGAAATCAGCTTGACCAAATAATGCTATCCAGATTTTTAAGAGGAGAAATAAATAAGAATCAACAAAATGAAGAGACATATTTTCCGTGCTTTGCCTTGTGTCAATTTCATCATCACCCCTTAGTTTTAAGAGCATGTAATTTATCATTGCCAAGAAATTATTGAATTCTTTCTATGTATATCATTCATTTTATTGCATTATGATTTTTTTTGCCTGAATAAAAGTGGTATGAGTTTTGTCCAGAGTAGAGTAACTGTGCCTAGAGGCAGGCATTGTGTATCTTGCATCTAGATTTCATGTGTCATTGGTCACAATTTCATGGTTTACCTGACAACTATAGGCAGCTTTCATTTGATGTTGTAGAGTCATCAGATTGTTCAATGGGAGTACAGAGACTACTTACTTGAAGGATAGAATAGAATAGAATTCTTTATTGGCCAGGTGTGATTGGACACACAAGGAATTTGTCTTGGTGCATATGCTCTCAGTGTACATAAAGGAAAAAGATTGAGAGGTAACTGTTTCCTAGTTTGATCCTTCTTTATTGTGGCTGATTAAATTTGCTAGAAAGGGAGTTTGCTTAAATATATTCTTATAATAGTTAAATAAGTGGTGAAAAGTCCTGCATTTATGGAAACCTCTCTCTGGATTTTTTTCTAATTTATCTTTTATAGGCAAGATATTAGAGTTCATAATGGTTACTAGCTAATTTCATGAAACCTTGGCCTAATTTCAGAACTCTTCCCTAAAACACTGTCAACTCAAATTCCCAGTGAGCTGAATAGATTAAAAGGAGTTATTAGGAAAATGAGACAAATGGCTAATAATAAAGTCTTGCCCTTGTCTATTCTAGCCTCATCAAAAGTTCGGGAATTGGATGTCATCAATAAGCTCATGGTATCAAATTTTATCATTTTTTTGTGGGTAGAATCAAAGAGACTATGGATACCATGAACTTTTTTATCTGAAAGCAATGATAAGATGGAGACTATAAAAAAACTTGAGCCTTAATGTAATAGTAATCAGTAGACAAGCTGAACTGGAGAGCAAAGGCAGCTTCCATCTGATGGGCCACATTTACAACTGAATGGTGTTTTTAAATGTCTCTTTTGGGAGAAGAAGAGAGCATTACTGCACACTGTTCATATTCTTTTATTTAGCTGTTGCAGTTTTTGTTAGAACACTTCTCATGACTCCTATGAAGCTGCTGTTGAAACTGAGTGGACTGAGTCAGTAGTGGGATTTTTTACTATTGGTTCTGTGGGCATGGCTTGGTAGGTGTGGCATGACTTGGTGAGTATGGCTTAGTGGGTGTGGGTGAAATCCAGCAGGTTCTGACAGGCTCTGGAGAATCGGTAGCAGAAATTTTGAGTAGTTCGGAGAACTGGCAAATATCACCTCTGGCTAGCCCCAGAATGGGGTGGGAATGGAGATTCTGCAGTTTCCTTTCCCTGCCACACCCACCAAGCCACTGCCATCAAGCCACACCCACAGAACCAGTAGTAAAAAATATTGGATTTCACCACTGGGTGTTGCAGGGGAAGGTTAGTGCAAAATCCCCATTTCCTCCCAATCAGCTGGGATTCGGGAGGCAGAGAATAGATGGGGGCGGGGCCAGTCAGAGGTGGTATTTACCAGTTCTCTGAACTACTCAAAATTTCCGCTCCAGAACTGGTCAGAACCTGCTGAATACCACCTCAGCTTTTGAGCCACATGCTCATTCAAAAGGCATGCTATCACAAGGGGTGATATGATAGCAGTGTTCCAATATTTGAAGGGCTGCCACAAAGAAGAGGGGGTCAACCTATTTTCCAAAGCTCCAGAAGGCAAGACAAGAAACAACGGATGAGAGATATCCAATTTAAAACTAAGGAGAAATTTCCTGATAGTGAGAACATTCAACCAATGGAACAGCTTTCCTTCAGAAGTTGGGAGTGCTCTATCACTGGAGGCTTTTAAGAAGAGATTGGGTAGCTACCTGTTTGGAATTGTCTCTTGCTTGAGCAGGGGGTTGGACTAGATGACCTCCAAGGTTTCTTCCTACTCTGATATTTCATTCTATTCTCCTACTTCCCTTTTTTGTAATAGCTGCCTTGGAAAGACGTATTTGTGAGGACAATTTTCCTTTTGGTATTTTGTAGCTTGCTAGCTTTATAGCTATTGCCTCAGGTGGGCTACAGCTTACACATTTTTTTTTAAAAGATGCCAAATAGTTAGCACCTTGGTTTAGACTAAAGGAAAATACTGCTTGCAAAATGCAGGTTCAATTGCCAATTTGAAATGTCTGTTTTGAAAGGCAAAATTGAGAATGCCGGCCAATTGGGGCATTTCCTCAATTTGCTTGTCTATGATAGAAAGGAAGCTTAAATCAAGATAGTAAACAGGTTTCAAAGCACTGCTGTAAGTGGAATATTAAAATTTCACAAAATTCTTCTTTTATGCCCTTTGAAAAATTTAATACGTATGTACCAACTTTAGGCAGGCATCCAACTAAGCTTTGCTACAATCCTTCAAAGAAAAGAGTTCAGCATATTTTGAGCTACCTTGTCTACAGGGGTGCCCATTACCCAAGAATCTATTTTTGGGGGGAGATTCAAAAGCAATTAGAATTTATTTGAAACAGTTCAATAATTAATTAAAATGTGATCATATTTTACAACACTGAAGTCTCAGAATACCTGCAGTGGCTTCATTTAGTGGCACAATGTGATGAAAATGTCAGAGAAATCCTTTTGAAGATGTCACCCCTTGAAATTCTCAACCAGATATATTGAAGGTTACATTACTGGGAACTTTGTGTGTGGAGGAGAGAGGCAATCACCCATATCTCTTTTAGGGAAGTGATACTTGGAATAGGAAAAGATAGCACAGCGATACAGTTAGACCTCATACTTGCGACAATTCATTTAGCGACTGTTCAGAGTTACATTGACAGTGAAAAAAAATGACTTATGACTGTTTCTCACACTTAGGACCAAGGGAGCATCACTGTGGTCATGTGATCAAAATTGAGGTGCTTGGCAACTGATTCATATTTATGACGGTTGCAGTGTCCCAGGGTCATATGATCAGTTTTTTCCACCTTCTGACAAGCAAGGACAATGGGGGAGACAGGTTCATTTAACAAATATGTTGCTACTGAAACATCTCTGACGATTCACTTAAAAAAACTGTGGCAAGAAAAGTCATAAAATGTGGGCAAAAGTCACTTAACAAATATCTCACTTAGCAATATAGATTTTGGGCTCAGTTGTGGTTATAAGTTGAGGACTACCGGCAATCTATTTCTCTACCAAAAAGACTATGGATGCCAAAGAGTACACAGCCATCACTTATCTGAGCTGGTAAGGTTGTGTTAACTGTCAGCCTTGTGAGATAATCCAAACAAGAAGCACACCCAAAATAATTAGTTCTGACTTTATTGTGAAGTTACATTAACAGAATCTTGCAAATCTTGAAAGTACAAAACTTTGTCCCTCCCTCACCACCACCACTTGGCTTTACAGTCCACTAGGAGGGTCTTTTCTGCCCTATTCAATCTCGTCCACAGACTCATCTGATTGTTGTCTAGTCTGTGGCTCTTCCTTCTGTCTCTCAAAATAACTTCTACATACCATTCCATTCTACATATCATTCATATTCCATTGGATGAGATAGCACCTTTTGGAAATGACATCTTATGTGATGCTGTACCTCAATTAAAAAAAAAAAGTCTGAAAACTGTGTTATTATTGTTGCATATACAACATATAGTGGCATAAAGAGCTGTGGTTAGAATGCAGTATTGCAGGCTACTTCTGCAGGCAGTTTGATCCTGACTGGCTCAAGGTTGACTCAACCTTCCATCCTTCTGAAGTTGATAAAAGGAGGAGCCAGATTGTTGGGGGCAATATGCTGACTCTGGAAACCGCTTAGAGAAGGCTGTAAACAGAGGTGGTATTCAGCAGGTTCTGACCAGTTCTGGAGAACCAGTAGTGGAAATTCCAGATAAAGAGAGAATTAAGGAAGGAGGAGGATAAATGGATATGGATCTGGAAAAAGAAAAGAGCAAACTAGTTAAAAAAAAATTAATTAGTGGAATAAATCAGGAATAAATCAATCTCACCTACCTAAATAAATTCTACCAAAAAGTAAGACATACAAATATCTTTGTGGAATTGATATGTTTATTGATCAGTTTCCCATGTCAATATCAGAGAACCCGTCATATCATTCAACCTTGGTAACAATAACTCTTCTCAATTTAATCCGGTGGTAGTTGAACTGAAGGAAGCTACAATATAATGTGGGATTCACTCATTCACCCATGTAAGAAAGACCAGGAATTCCATCAAACCTCTAAATAAATACAAAGGGACCAAATATATTCAATTCTTTGAATCTCCTTAAAGCCAGGTTTCATGTAGCCTTCGACTGTTCCACTGTTTAAACATCTCGTATATTGTGAATGATATTGAATGAATGGTATCTAAATTTGATAAACAAATAAAAATAAAATCTTATATCATCAGGAAGTTCTTCTTAAAGTTTACTTGAAGTCCTTTTTGTTTTTGCTTTTTGTTTTTTCAATCTAGTAATTCAGATCTTACTTTGGAGAGCAACCCAAAACAAATTAAATCAACATCAACTGTATTTGCAATAGTCTTTTAGAGATTACTATGTAATATCTGAAGTGTTCCTTCTTAAAGTGAAACACACCCAACTTGTTCAGTTTTTCTTCCTACAACCAGTTTTATCTGTCCACAACCAGCTTTACACATTCTTCTGGACATGTTCCAGATCAATTTGCCAATATCCTTTTTAAGCACAGAAGCATAGTATTTTAATTGAGATCTGACCAAGGAAAATAGAGTGGTATCATTATGTCCTTTGATCAATAGGTTGTACTTCCATTGATATTATTAGAATTCCAGTTGCTTTTTTAAACTATCACACTACATTCCTGACTCATATTGATCTCACTGGGCATTTGTATCTCTAAACCTTTTCATGTGCAGTTTTCTTTCTCCAATTGTCACCTATTTTGTATTTGTGCGCCAGATTCTTCTACCCTTAATGAAAACCTATACATTTCTACCTCTTTTTTAGCTCAGTTCTTGTGCATCAAGACCACTTTGAATCCTGTGTCTGCCTTCTAAAATATTTAACTGGTATTTGAAAAGTTGAACATGTTTCCTCTTTGTTTATCCAAATTATTCACTAAAAACGTGCTCATTGGATTTGGAACTGAACCTTGGTTATTGCTTGATACATGGGTAAATATAAGAGCCTTGGTAGTACAGTGGTCTAAACACCCTGTTATTAACACCAGCTGCCTGCAATTACTGCAGGTTCGAA
>JANHFK010001589.1:2615-12621 GCA_036250565.1 Sibynophis collaris
TCTTATTTCGGGGGGGAGTTCGTTCCAGAGGGTGGGTGCCGCTACTGAGAAGGCTCTCCCCCTGGGGGTCACCAGACAACACTGTCTGGTCGACGGGACCCTAAGGAGGCCCTCTCTGTGCGAACGCACCGGTCGGTGGGAGGGATAGCAGAATAAGAGATTAAAAATATTTTGGCAATGAAGAGGAGAAAGGATTGTCCTGTGGACAGAAAAGAGCTTATACTTAAACATTAATTCCTCATTAAACCAATCTTCCACAAGCTTACCCCAGACAGTCATGAACATTGCAAACAGAACTGTCCCTTCATTGTCAACCACATGGGTGATCTAAACGGTTAAAAAGAAAGAAGAAAGAGGAGAGGTAAATCACTAGAGTTCTTTGGAAAACAGTGTGTGGCTTTTTTTCACAATGTTGCTTTTTGTCATTCTGCTTTCTTTTGATCACATAGGCTCCTTTTCCCCTGTGAACATGGATGGATGGGACATTCAGCTGTGATACAGATCATAAAGGTATCATAAATTCTTTTCTTATATTTAAGTGAAATGTAACTGGACGTGGTGTTCATTATTTCTGGCTCTAGTTCAGGGGTGAAATCTACTTACCTTCCCTATCGGTTCGGAAGTGCGCGCTCCATCGTCACGTCCGATTTTTGACCCTCTTGCGCATGCGCAGAAGGCTTTACACATGCGCAGAGGGTTAAAAACCAGGAAGTAACGACATCCAGGCAGGTGGGTGGAGCTTTGCGCTGTCACCGCTACTGGTTCACCGAACCATGCGCTACCTCCACTAAAGGCACACGCGAGCCGGACAGAACCGGCAGGATTTCACCACTGTTTTAGTTCGTGTAGCAGTGGAAAATTGATTCCTATTCATCTTCCCCATGTCACCTTTTTACATACATAGAATAGAATGAGCTGGAAGGGACTTTGGAAATCGTCTAGTCCAGCTCAAACAGGAAAACCTATACCATTTCATGAATACATGAATACAAATATAATGTCACACACACACACACACACCCTTAGTCTTACTTTTTTTCAGTCTAACCACCCCATGATCCTTAAGTTTCTCTCTTTAGGGTATCTCCTCAAATCCCTTCTAGCAGCTGCTTCACAAGGCTGCCTCGTGTTCAGCTTGTGGTCAATGTCCACACCTAAGTCTCTCTCCAATATAGGATTTCAAAGCCACACATTCTCTATCTTAAGGTGCATGCCCCACATTTTTCCTCTCTAAATACAAAACCTTACAATTTCCCCTTTTATACCTAGGATATCTTGATTTCTCAAGCCAATTTTCCAAACTGTCCAGTTTAGATTGAAATCTCATTCTCTTATTCTGAGTATTAGCTTGATCTTCCAAAAAGAACCGGTAGTAAAAAAAAATTGAATCCCACCACTGTATAGTGTCCATCTGACAATTCAAATGACTCTTGATTTGACAAGAGAAACTCAACTCTCAGTTTAGCCATAAAATACTTAGAAGGCCAAAGTGTGCTGATCACACAAAAATTTTAAAGTTTCATTATTTATTTTTTATCATTTTATTGTTATTACTGTTTTAATTATGTCTGTTCACTGCCCTGAGTCCCGGAAGGGAGAAGGGCGGTATATAAATTCAAATAATAAATAAAATAAATAAATAAATCAGGTGGGGAAAGATGCTGGGAGGCAAGCCAAGCTTTTGGAAAACAAAGGAAGTAACTCCAAGGGTTACTTCAACACCCTATATTCATGGGAATATGATTCTTTGTTCTTTCAAAATTCCATTGCCTTTTTAATACTGCACCATTATCTGGTAGTTGTGCTCTGAGGGCCTCACTCACCTCAGTAATAAAGTTACACTCAAAGGCTGATACCACTGGGACCATTTTTTTCTCTCTCTCTTTTTGAAGGAAGACCACATTTGCTCTTCTCTGGTCCCCCGGTTCTTTCCTAGTTCTCCTTGCTAGCAGATCAAAAGATACTTTTTCTGCAGCCTCCACTGAGAAACCATAACTACCTGTGGATATTCTGTTTCTTGGGCAGTAGAAGTACTAGAATCATAAGAGCACCACAAAGATAAGTGAGATATTTTATGTTCTTACCTTGGCATATGTGCAAGTGTCTGATAAAATCCAAAATGGGCACTTCTGGTCACAGAGTGGACACATGATGGTAGTGTTGGCCTCACAGATTTCTTTACTAAATCAGAGAGATAACAAAATTGGACATTAATTGTTTTATTATCCCTACAATTCAATAAGAGGGCACAGTTAGAACAGTGCCTAAACAGGTTGATATTGGTTACCTTTGACTACAATACTTATCTATTCCAACCCTGCAAAATTTCATAGATTGTGATCAATTGGTCTATATGTAACATTTTTTGGAGACATAGTATGTCAATATTATGGCAGGAGTAATAGGTTATCATTCCTGGTCAGTTTGGATAAGTACCATTTAAGCATATTTTTTGGCTTCCCTTAAGGAATTCCCTCTCCCAAAGTCGTTCAGGACTCACAATATGTTAAAAATCTAAAAGTCACTCATGCTGTTATTAGAAACCATCTAAAACACAAAAACATCAGAAAATGTAATAATGGTTGTAAAAGAGTATTTGGGGAAAAAAATACTATAATTATAAAAACAAAAAGAAATCAAAGTGTTATTACAACCAAGCAATGATCTTTAAGCAATAATGTGGTATGAAACAATCCTAGGGAGAAAAAAGTGGTTTGTTAGGTAAGTCAGCTGCAAAAAATTCTTGCAATTATTAGACTGTAGCACTCTTCAGAGTGCAAATGGCTTATGATGTTATCTCTACAGATGCATGGAATGAGATCACACATATACACACATGTGATTCAGAGGTCAACATTTTTGTCTCTTTGTGCCCTTGTCACATAAATGTCAAGATGGCAATATCCCACATTCCTTATTAAGCACTAAGGGGGGAAAGTTCTCCATAACTATAACACTTTGAGAATGGATCTAACTGTTGGCCTTCCTTAAGGGTAGTGATTGCCTATGTTATACTGTCAAGATCTATAATTTCACATCAGATAAGATCTGCCTAACCATGAAGTGCCACTTAGGAAAAGACTCTCTCAAGCCAAACTTAATTCCTGGTGACTTCATAAACGGGTCCATGTAGGTTTTTTGTTTTGTTTTTTCAATTATAAGAAATTAGTTCATCATCTTCTTCTGGGATATTTTTTTCAGCTTCCCAGGTCAGCCTACAGTTCTAGGATTTCTTGGGTGTCTCCTACCTAAATATTATCCAAGTCTGGCCTTGCTTCACTTTTTGAGACTATGTATTGTATTTATCTTTAAAATCACAGGTATTTCCCTACTCAGTCAACAAATGTGTATTGGTCAGAGGAAATGATGGGTTTTGTCACCAACTGATGAGCCAGCCTAGAAGCTCAGAAGAAATTCCAGATAACAGGTTTCCTATAACAGGTTTTGTTCATGATGAAATGTCTAAGGTTTCCAGGGAAAAAAGTGGTGCAGTCTTTGCTCAACTAGAGAAGTCCTACATGTTTTCTATTTGAACTAAAAAATGTTCAAAAACATAATGACAAAATCAAACTATACAGTACGGCATTCTACAGCAAGCAAAAAGGATATCACATCCAATTGAACAACTGAGTAGCATTCTTATCTCCTGATGGCTGGCAGAAACATCATGTATGATGTTGTGTTCTGAGTAAAGGAGCAGTAGGCTCCACTCCGGTCTGCCTGAAAGGCAGAGCAGTAAGTTTAAATTCATTGGCTGGAGCTGTCCAGCCATCTGATTGGTTGAGCTGCCGGCCTAGGCTCTTTAACAGGAGCCAGCCGGCAAGCTACTTTCGCCGGTTGTCACAGAGCCAAATAAAGAGCTGAAACTCACTCCTGCTGTCCGAGTCGTTCCTTCACCCACAATCTAACATATTAAATAAAACATATTTACAGGCAAGATAGTCCTTGTTATTTGACACTGCATCCTTCAGCATCCAGACCACACCTATGGCTTCTCTGGTTGTGCAAAGACTGTGCCACTTTTTCCCCCCCGGGAACCTTTTGTGTCATCCATAGAAGCTAGAGTCATTGATGTGCCAGGAAAAACTTGATTGGTTGTATTCTCCCCTTTCAAAACTGCTGCAGGATTGCAGGCAATATTCAAAGAATTGGACTTGACTTCCTGTAGGTTCATCCAGAGTGGAAAGGCATTAGTTGACCCCCTGGATGTTGTTTTATTGGATAAATATTAGTAATTAATTAATTAATTAATAATTAATTAAATATTAGATTAATTAAATATTAGATTAATTATTTCCTAATATTTCTATAATTTGCTTCTTTCTTTAGTGCATCTCATATAATATCGCTTCTGAAAGTGCTTGCTCTTAATAACCCTTCTTTCCCGTCTCCTCCTCATATTGGTTATGGGTCTTTCGTTAGTTCCAGATTTCCATGGCATACTTGAATGAGTCCATACAGAGCAAAAAAATCTGACAAATGATTCTGCATCTTTCCAAACTGCTTGTATTCAAGTAGGAAGGCAACAACTGGGAAAGATTCCTCCAGAATTACCTGTGTTCTGGCTTCTCCTTCCCAGTGTTACTCTTGAATTGGTTCCAGTCCATAACAAAAAGAATGTTGCATGAGGGGTGGGGAACAAGGACCAAGTAACTATGCAGTTGGAGGGCTGAGGAATATTTGGGATTGTTTCAACAGCTGCCTGCCCTTGACTGGGGAGGTCCAATGTGGGTGCATGACCGGTTTTATAGATTGGAGGGTCCACCAATCTGTTAGAGGAAGTGGAGGAAGAAGAAATATAAAGAGGAGAAAGCTCTAGCCTGCTCAAAACCATTGTTCCCTTCTCCAGTCTCAAATGCCTATTAACTGCAGGAAGCAATGCCAAAATACCAAGAGAATGGTTTCCCTTTCTAAACTTTCAAAGGTGGCTGCATTTTTCATCCTCATCATCGTCCTGCCATATTCTCACAAGCAAAAAGAGTAACTCACCTGATCTGACTGGAACTGAAGCTGATGAATCCATAGATGAAAAGAATACAACCGGGCACAGCAGCTATCAACAGGATGCATGTATACCAGCCCAGCCAAGCATAATAAAGAGCAATTTTCTCCCCAAAATATGTTCTGAAAAGGAAAGAGTATACCTTGAAAGAATTGTCCAAACAACATTGCTTGCCTTGACATAAATCCTCTAGTTCTGGATCTGAAAGAACTTCCACTAAATGAAGATGTTTCCAAGCCAATACCTTATTTTACAAAAGCAGTCAATGGAAGCTTGTCCCAGAGGCAAAAAAAAGTAGCAGATTGCTCTGAACATTGGTGAAATCCAGTGATTTAGTTTGCAAGTACTGGATTATTAAAGTATGTTCAAAAATTGAGCAGCACTGGCAGGAGCCGTAGCAGGGTTTAATCTTCAGATCAGATCAGTGAAATATCAAAGAATCATCTCTTCTTCAAGAGAAGCAGATTGTTAACTGAGGTGCATGGCATCATTTCAGTTTGTGACAGCATGATCTCAATTCAGAAACAAACAAAAAAAGGAATACAACTTTAAATCTTATTTAAATGTCCCTTTCCTTTAGATAAGGAAATAAACACAAAAAGCTATTTAAATTAACGTGATGAAGTTTTTATTACAGCAATTTCACATTTCAAAGCATCCTCATCAATGTTTCCAAATCCTCTGTCCCTTACCTGATTTCTCCAATTGGTTGCCTACAGAAGAGGTCTCTCCACTGAGCCCAATTCATTTTCAGAAATCTACCCAGATCTTCTCTCTGGATAAAATAATGTTAAAACGGAAATATTATATATTCTGTAAACAATTTTTTCAGCCCTGAGCAATAAACACCTAGCAGATGCTGAATATACAGGCACAGTTGTCAAACAAAGCTTTTCTTCTACTGATTAATGCATTGCAAATATATTTTCTGACATTTATTTTAGCCTCTTCTTCTAATTAAACACCAGGGTAAAGCTTCCCTTACCATTACCATCATCACCACCAGTAGTGGGTTCCCACTGGTTCTGTCTGGTTTTTAGAACCGGTAGTAAATGCGTCAGGAGGCTCCGCACACCCGCCCGGACGTCATCATGGACGCTCTGTGCATGCGCAGAAGCGTCGCACACGACCAAAGAGAGCGCCTTCATTGTGAACTGGGAGCGAAGGTAAGTAAAACCCACCCCTGATCACCACTATCCCTAATACACAGAGCAACTTGTAATGGTGTATTTCTCTGGATCCAGGAATCAAAACAAAAGACTGGACCCCATTCTTCCACCTAAGCTCACAACTGCTATTTAATTTAACAACTGTATTCATCAGCTTTAGGTTGCCCTTCAGACTTCCTCACCTCATGTAAAGGAAATGCAGTTTCAAACACTTTCTTCTGTATCAGGTCATGAAGCTTCTCTAGTAGCAAAAGAGAAACAAGATCAAGATCTTTACACCAGGGGTGAAATCCAGCAGGTTCTGACAGGTTCTGGAGAACCGGTAGCGGAAATTTTGAGTAGTTCAGAGAACCGGCAAATACTACCTCTGGCTGGCCCCAGAGTGGGGTGGGAATGGGATTTTGCAATATTCTCCCTCCAGGAGTGGGGAGGGAATGGGGATTTTGCAGTATGCTTCCCCTGGAGTGGGGTGGGAATGGATATTTTGCAGTATCCTTCCCCTGCCACGCCCACCAAGCCACACCCACCAAGCCACGTCACACCCACCAAGCCACGCCCACAGAACCGGTAGCAAAAAAATTTGGATTTCACCACTGGTTCATATGTGTGTCAATATCTAATAACTTCTACATTTATTGTTGAGGGTTACCATTTCAAGACCTCTAGCTATGCCAGAAATATAAACACAGGTTTGCAACCACCTTTAAGCTCTCTAACTCAACTTCGTGCTTGGGGCAATGGCTTGGCCCTGCCTCCTTCTTGGATGTCTTTTGGAATTTTGTTCTCTATCCTACAACCCTGGGGGTTTTTTTTTTAGAGGTCTCCCATACAAGTAGAAACCAGGGCTTAATCTTACTTATCTTCCAAAGAAAGAAAGAAAGAATTGTCATTAATTTGGCCTTGAGATTTACTGGTCTTTATTGGTCTGAGAAAGCAAATTGTAATACTGCTAATGATGATGATATACATTCTTATTTTGCTTACTCCTAGCAATTATTTACCTTAGCAATAAAATGGATGTTTAATCCAATCTTAGCAAGAGACAAATAACTCAGGGAAATTTACTTTTTAAAAGAGTAATAAGTAAGCACGGGCAAAGTAAGACTCAGATTTTGGATTTCCTGACAGCGATTAAGCAATTCCACAACTGTTGCAGACCACTGTGAAGAAAGAAAGAAAGAAAGAAAGAAAGACTCTCTGTAATGAAATTAAGACAAGATGTGAATTGAGACAATACCCACCAGGACCACTAGATGGCACACACCAGTCTCGCAAACAAAGAAGGAAAATTAATGCTTGGTCAGCATAAAAAGCCGTTGAATTGTCAAATTTGTTTAAACTTTCTCTCTTTCTCTCACACGCCCATCACATTAGGACACATAAAAGAGCAGTGGATATAATGCCCCATCAAGAAACCTCTCTGGCTGTCACTGTGCGACTGAATATAACAGTATGAATATGTGGGTGGTAGTAATGTGTATATATATATATCCCACTTATTTTTGGGTAAATAACTCAAGACGGCAATTTTACCGAATAATCTTTCCTTCTCTTATTTTCTCCACAACAATCCTGTGAGGTGGGTTGGGCTGAGAGTGACACCCCGCCCCCAATAGGATACAAACATTGAGGTCCTCCATTGTTAAATTGACAATTGTTTCTCTGACAGCTCGATTATGGTTCTTATTAACTTAGTTGATCGGGAGTTTTGAGGGAGAAATGCCTTCTGGTAGAAGTCATGATAATACCACTTTCTGTCATGGCACCAGTCATCTCCATCATTTGTATGATGATGTCATGAAACGTATGACATTTCTTGTTCCCTGTGGATACCAAGCAGGGGTGACATTCACTTACCTTCCCTACCGGTTTGCAAAAGTGTGTGCTGTCATCTGCGCATGCGCAGAGGCTTAAAATGTCGCAAAAAAGCGACGTCATGACGTCCGTGCGGGTGGGCGGAGCCTCCTGCAGCAGCCGCTACCGGTTCGCCCCGAGTCGGATAGAACCGGCTGAATTTCACCCCTGATACTAGGGTTTGCAAGTGTTCTGTCTTCAAATTAGCTCCTTCTACTCAGTAATGTTTTTTGCATTTAGGGGTTGTAAAGCAATCATTTAACCAGTTTTCTAGTCAAAGGTGACTCCTGGTGACCTCATAACTGTCCCCAACTTTGGGGGTCACCTGCAAAGAAAAATGTTGAGAGGGATCTTCCCTCTTGTATGTCCATCTAGTAGGATGAATGCTGGCCCTGAGACAGAACCAAGTTTAACTTGGTTGTTTTGTGACGGGGAAGGCAGGGGAGGCAGGTACAGCTCCTTCAAGCACAGATCTCACCACGAATGGAGAGGAACTTACCTAGTGCGATGGATGGATTAGATTAGTGTTTCTTAACCTTGGCCACTAAAAGTCCATGCTTCTTAAAGGCTGTCAAGGTTGAGAACCATTGGAGTAGATTTTACAATTTTTTTCAACGTTTTGAAGTGGTTTTATACAGGAACGGTAGAGAGGGGTGCCTGCTTCCATTCCTCTTGAAATCTTCCCCAAATGGACAAAGAAGCCATATCTTTTCCAGAAACTTCTTGGCCTTGTTGGGTGGCCTTCAAAAGATTACAAGATTGAGTTGCTTGACGCAACCTCTATAAGGGGCGAATAGTGAAGGAGTGGCTGAGCTTGTCAATTCAGTGCTTCTCCCTATGTTTGCACCAGCACCTCCTTGACTTCTCGGCTATTGCTGTCTCCTCAAAGCACAAGCAATGCAATTAATTACCACCCGTTTGTTCTCTTTTTACGTCTTGCAGATAATGCACGAAAACGTGTCTGCGTGCCACACCAACAGAATATTTCTTGTTATCTACTTGCTGAAGCTAACCATAACGATCAGGGTTGCATTTTATTTGCCTCTGGCGGAGGAAAAACGATGTTTTAAGAAATAATAATAATAATAATAAGGGGGAGGAAGCACCAATGTACTGTTCAATACCCTCCTCGCTCTCTGAGAAAAGCCTTCATCCAAAATCCTTTACAAGGCCCTTTTTGTTTCGCTTGTAGACATCAGGGAGCATCTGCCACGCCAGGAATGTTCCTTTCAGAGGGGAAAAACGCTTTCTGTGGTTGCAAAGAGAATTGGTGCCTTTTGTCAAATGACAATACGGCTTGCCAAAAAGAAGGAAAAAAAAAAGAAAGAAAAAGTGACAACTCTTATAGACAATATCACTGCCAATGAGGAGCTTATAGAGCTGTACCACAGCCTGTACAGAAAGCCAATTTTCTAAAAGAATAGTTGGGCAGAAGCAGGGATGTCTGCGGAGAGGATCCAAAATAATGGAGGTTGAATCTTATGTGGGTTAATGCATGAAAAAAAGATGGCTCTACAATCACACGGCTGTAGTTCCTCCCCCTCCACACACACCCCACCCCAAAAACCTGTTTCAATATAGTCTTTTCGCCTTCCAGGACTCTGAATGGTAGACCCTGCAAGTTGCTTTTCCTCTCAGATTTATCATGCTGTAACCAAGATTTTATTCTTAATTTTAAAATGAGCAGTGCAACACAAAAGAACTTCCAAAGCTAATTAGTTCTTAAGATGATGAGCAAAAAGGGAGCTGTCCAAATGCTAAGGGAAGGCATTATTATTATTATTATTACTACTATTATTATTAACTTTTATTCATTAAATATGAAACACAGTCAACTGATCATTTAAAAATATGTAACAAATATCCTTGACTGTTGCTAATGATTGATATGGGTTGCTGCCAGCGTCCTAGGTATCAACCAAGTACCTTCTTAAAATATATAATGTTCCAAGTAGCGCAGTTTTTTGCAGTTCTGCTGGTG
>JANHFK010001589.1:95445-109594 GCA_036250565.1 Sibynophis collaris
TTGGTGGTCCGCGGGATTTAAAATTATGAACTTGGTGGTCCCTGAGGTCCAAAAGGTTGGGGACCCCTGCTCTAGTGAAACGATCTCTTTTAGGCTCATTTGTCTGGGAGAATGACAGTATACAGCAGAGCAAGATTTAAGGTAAAACATCCACAAGTGGAGCTCATTTTTGATTGACTTTGTGGTTAGATCCGTGTACCTTTCTTGGTAGCTGCATAGAAATGTTTGCTGTTGCTTTCTTCTAGGCTGGCTTTTTTTCAATTTCCCCTCTTAATCTAAGGCCATGGAATGCTGTACAGTCCCCAAATGTTAATCAGGGCAGTCCTACTTAGCCCCGGAACTAGATCAGCTGCTGCTATTTGTAGAATTCAACTTTAAGGAATATGTTCATCAAAGTTAACTAGCTCTTTCTTCCAAAGCAAAATAATGTACTATCTGCCATTCTACTGACAACATCCTTAAAAACACTCCATTAAAATTTCTATTGCACATCCTTTTATTAAGCTAGCATACTTGAATACATTAATATAAAGGTGGGTTTTTCCCCCCAAAATAACAGACTGAAGAATTGTATCTGCCATAAGCAGGAACTGATTATTTACAAGCGCACTAATATGTATGTATATTTCATGCATCTTAATCACCAATCTCCTTCAGATGGGACCATTTCTATATCTACAATTCCCATACTATAATGGTCCCAAGCAAAGAAAGAGTAGACACATCTCATAGTATCTTTCTGCACTTATCTGGGGAACCCAACTTTGGAAATTGTGGCCTTGGAAATAGATATAATGTATTTCTCCTTCCTACAAAGTTTGATGAGAAATTCATGTCATTTGTCATAAATGGAATGAAAGTACCATTTTCTATAGCTGTATTCTTTACTTCCATTGCATAGTGATCATTTTGACCAAAATTATACCAACTCTTATGATATCAGGGAACATAAGGGACGTGGTGGCTCAATGGCTAAGACACTGAGCTTGTCAATTGAAAGGTCGGCAGTTCAGTGGTTCGAATCCCTAGTGGTGAGCTCCCGTTACTTGTCCCAGCTTCTGCCAACCTAGCAGTTCAAAAGCACGTAAAAAATGCAAGTAAAAAAATAGAGACCACCTTTGGTGAGAAGATAACAGCGTAACAGCCTTTGGCATTTAGTCATGCCGGCCACATGACCACGGAGACATCTTCGGACAGCGCTGGCTCTTTGGCGTTTTAACAGAGATGAGCACTGCCCTCTAGAGTCAGGAACAACTAGCACATATGTGCGAGGGGAACCTTTACCTTTACCTATGGTATCAGAGTCCAAAGGCTAGGCTAAAAGATAGGCTACACTGTCCAAAGAATAGGCTACACTCACCTTATTTTGGAATTGTTTTAATACTATGTGAACAACAAACTCATGCAAATGGAGTAGTTACATTTGAAAAAGGTGGCTCTGTATTGTAACAGAAGTTTAAAAATTCTGCAGATCATTTTCAAGGGAACATGCTATTGCAACACAATCTATTCATTATGCAATATGATGTTTAATCAAGATGAATTTCTGCTTATGTTTATAGTAAAAATGCCATGATTGTGTCAGGTTATTTCCTTTCAGCTGAGTTAGCTTCAGTATACTATGTATAACTCTTAATTGCCATGAAATGGGCAACAGTATGATGTATTTCAAGGAAGTCTCTAGAGAGCCTAGTTGCCCTTGTGGCCATTAACAAGTGATGCTGCATGTAGTCTTAGTATATAACAAAAGCTGATAACTTTGTTGATTCCTTTTCTTTTTACTAAAAAGCATTCCATGAAAATCTCCACAATGAGTGGCTGAGATTAGAATATATGCTCCTATCTGATGACTATGGAAGATTGTGACTTGAAATTTAAGAGGATAAATGGTAAAGAACATAAATTAACAAACGAAAAGAAACAAATCCAAAGAGTTGGGAAGAAAAAAAGATGCGATGGATCTGAATGAAGAGTTCTGATCTGCAGTAGAGTTGATGAGTATATATGGGGAAGCAAAGCTGTAGGTTGAATTAGGAACGAAAAGGTCAATATACATGTCGGAACATATGAATTGGTGTCACCGAGAATATTATATATAGTTGCATGTTATGCTCCAGTGAATGATGATAATGGAAAACTAAGGATGAGAATTTGGAAAAATTGTGCAGCATTCTGAATGAATGTATACAGGAGAAAATTAGGTAGCAGGAAGGGAATGATGGGAATAAAATGAGAGAGTACTGTAACAGTTATTGAGTTACTTGGCACCTCAAGGATTAATGAGAATTATACTTGTTTGTTAAGCAACTCTTATTTCTTATTTCTTTTGAAGGCATAGTTAAAGCATAGGTCTGTTAATCTGTGCACACAGAAAAACAATGAATTTTAAGAGTTGGTTTTTTATGATGAATGGGAATTAATGGAAGGATACAAAAATGGTGAGAGGCCTTTATTTGCCAGTGTCAAGACTAGTTCCTGGAAAAAATGGGCATAAAGGAAGAGGAAAGAAGTGAAAGAAGACTGACCGCAAGAAGAAAATAAAAAGCACAAGACTCTTTGAAAAAAATATTAGAAGATAATTTATCTCCCAATAAAATGGAAAGTGAATGTAAGGAAAGAGGAAGTAGAAGTGAATAAAGTAAAAATAATTGTTATTGATTGCCACAAAAGTGGAGCTATATTAGTGGGGTAATGAAATGGAAGAAAATCTGGAATGAGGAAAACTGCACATGTGAACATTATTGGCACAAAAAAGAAAGACACTAACATTGCCCATGATGCATATAGAGAGAAATATAGTTACTGAGAATGTTGACAGAAAGGCCAAGGAGCATGTAAGATTAAAAGAGGCAGAGAGAATACCGAACAATTTTTATAGAAATTTTAAAAATGTTTCAGAAGTGGGCAAAGAGAACTAAAGGAGTCTCTAGAAGAGTAGGTGGAATTCAAAAAATTAAAATTACTTGGGATAAAGATGAGGTGAGGGAATGCTGCAGAGTATATTTTAGAGATATACTGTATAGGGAATTAACATTGAAGAGTGTTCTTTGACAATGAGCATGCAAGTTTGGCATGTCAGGAAAACCACAAAAACACAACGAGGATGAGTTCTTTAAGAAATATCTGTGGTAAAACAAGAGGCAATAAAATCTAATTTTAAGGGGTGCTGAAAGAATGTGGACTGAACACAAGAATGTGTGACCAGAACAAAAGAAGAACATTGAGCATTAAGATGGTTTTGGTCACAAAGAGAAAATGAATGAGAGTCACCTTTGAAGGAAAAATGAACTGGTTAAGAGGAAGGCAAGACAGAGAAAGTCCTTGTTGGATATCGTTCAAGAGGTCCTTAAAAAGGAAAAGGCGAGTTTAAAGAATAAAAGACAGTGCTTGGATTGTGATTAAAAAAAATAGAAAAGTAAAGAGATATTATATTATGCGTTTTATTTCTTCTACTTACTGATTCTTATTTCTTTTCTGTGCTTTGCATGGTTGCTTAACCCAAAGGGAATGATATGGTGGTTATTTATGTACATATGTTTGTAGGACCTCACAGTTCTGGGACATTAATTGAGAAAATTTCATTTGACTTTAGGCTCTTTCAAGAATATTCCATCTAAGCTTTTTCATTAGCTTTAGTGCTGGGGAATTTGAGTGAAGATTTTATAATGGCAGGTTCATAAATCTGCTAATAGAAGGTAACATTTTCAATGGAAGTGTATGTTTGTGAGATAAAACGTTACCATTGGAATTTGGATTTTCTCATACTGTTGCATGATATGCGTATCCTTTTAGATTTGTTGTTTTACTAAAGCAAGAAAAGCTGAGTTGCAAGTACAGATAGTCCTTGACTTATGACCACAACTGAGTGCAAAATTTCTGATGCTAAGCAGAATAGTTGTTGAGTGAGTTTTGCCCCATTTTATGAACTTTCTACCACAGTTGTTAAGACCTTTCCATTGTTCATCTTCATCCACAGAGCTAGAATTGAAATGGGACGAATGGGAAAATGTGTGTCTACATGCAGTTATCAATCTCTCACTTTTAATGGAAGGAAGCAATTGTCCCCGTCCCCCTCCAGTCAGAAATGCTCATTTCTCTGGAGCCAGTGGACATGTGGCAGTTACCACCATCACACTGAATCTATCACCTGGCTTACCTTTTCCCTCTGGCCCCTATTCCCCTCTTTTTCTCTTCACCTGGCAATTCAATTCAGTTTCTATTTCCCATCCTATGCTGTCCCCACTATTCTGTGCTTCTCTCCTTCCTTTCCTCTCAGTCTCCCTTCTGAATATCCATTTGCTCTCCCTGTCAATTTCCTTGTCAGCTTGGTTTTTTTAATATTACTCGAAGGCTGAAAAACCTTCAGCGTAGATCGAATCTTGATATATTCCTGTTTTAATTAGAGATCTGATTTCTGTTTTTTTCCCTCCTCCTTTTGGATGGGGTTGATACCTTTGCAAATCTTTGGGTCTCCTGTATATTTTGCTACATCCCTTTTCTGAGCGGGTCAGGGTTGCATAAAGCATAAAATTGGGAAATAGGGGGAATAATAATAACAACAAGATATGTAAGGATTTTGTGGAATGAGAAAGGATAATCATTTCTACTGTATTTCCCTGAAAATAAGACCGGGTTTTATATTAATTTTTGCTCCAAAAGACATATTAGGGCTTATTTTCCGATTAGGTCTTATTTTCAGGGAAATTCGGTACTAAAATGTGTCCATCTGGCTGATGATCTTAACTGGGGCTTATTTTGGGGGTAGGGCTTATATTATGAGCATCCTGAAAAGTCATGCTAGGCCTTATTTTCCTGTTGGGTCTTATTTTCAGGGAAACAGGGTAGTAGTGTATATTATAAAATTAGTATATTATAAATTATGCACTATAGCTAGGAATTCTAAAAATTGAAGTCCCAGCACATCTAGAGGGCATCAGGTTAGAAAAGGCTAAACTAGAGGGAACTTAATAGAAACTGCATTTAATGCATGAATGCCCTTTCTGCATATGATTTTCTCCCATTTTCTATGGGTTGTCCTCACAAGAACACCATTGGTGCTATAATCTGACTGCGTGTGCATAAGAGCCTACATGCAGGCTTATTCTATGACAATGAAATTAATTAAATTAATTAAATTAAATCAATATTTTTCCACTCAGACAAATCCACTGAGTGCCATCTGACAACCCTTTTTAAAGTGACCCAAATTCTAATGGGCAGAGACAGGCAAGAGGACCGTCTGAGGGCTATTATGAAGCACTTTCTAGTCATCAGAAAGTATACAGTTGCTTAAATTCACTCAGCTTGATGCTATTTGGGCAAATCCAGAGGAGATATTAATTTTCATCAAGCTTGTGCTTTCTATTTTGAGATAAACTAAGTGTGCCTTTGATTCAGGAAGTCTTCGTTCTTTATGTTTATTTTTTTCCTTGTCATCCATTTCAAAATGTTATTATTTCTTCCCGGCAAATGGTATAGGCTTTCCTCGCCTTCATGTAGTCCTTCCTGTCATCACTCTCTTGGCTACAGCAGCTCATAAAGGAAACTAATGAGAATCTGTCTAGAATCACTTTTGTCTTCATTAGATTTTCATCACCCACCACTGACTCCATCCGTGCTTTAACGAAACTACTAGTGACAAATTGTCAGTACACTATTAAATAATGTTGCTCCAGGATATGAAAACAGAACTTCAACAACAATCCATAGTTTCTGTTGAAAAGCCAGCTAGGATATTTACATGAAGCCCTAGAACAGATAACACAGGAACATTTTTAAGGTAAAATAAAACATTGCATGAGGATACAAAACTACCTTATAATGGTTCCAATCATTTTTCTGTGTAGTTCTAGAATGCCTCGTCTGACTGGCAGCTCTCTAGAGTCTGAAACCAAGAGCTACAAATAAAAGAACATAGAACATAAAGTAATAGGGTTGGAAGCAACTCTGGGAGTGGGTGGGTTGTCCCTTAATGATCATTAAGAAATCTTAATTGAGATAACAATGATTGAAATGGTGGCCTTCTGCATGCCAAAGCAACACTTCAGCCAGAAAGCTGAAAAATCACTATGTAGAACAATCTTAATAAATTAAATGTAGATGTGTTCTTTTAAAAGCAGTTCTTGTAAAGTTAGAAGAATTCTGCTGGCATTCGCCCATTAGAGATCATTTTTTTCAGACTTTGGAGCATGAAAGAAACAACATTTCAGGTGTAATTTCATTCTCCTTTCGAAATTTTATCAAACAAGATATCTATGAAGGGACATTTTGAAATAAGGGAAATTGTTTAACGGAAAGGAAAAAAAAATGAAATACTAAAATTCACTGGAAGTTTGTTTTTGTCCTAACCTTTCTGTTTTTCTGTTGTTTTCATCCTGGGCTATTCTGACTATAGACTTCCAAGACCTAAGATTGTTCCTGGTCTTATTTTATACACACACATACGTGTGTGTGTGTGTGTGTGTGTGTGTGTGTGTGTGTTTATATATATATATATATAATTGCAGTCAATTTTGAAATTCACAATAGCATACAGCCAGTTAGCGAAGAAAAGCTCAGTAGCATTATCATTATCTGGTAAATAAGATTACTTTTCCTTGGCAATGTGTACTAGGTGAGTCTGTTTGTAGGAAGAAACCCCATAATCTTCATAGTACTGCTTTGATGTGCAGTTAAGTGACATATCTTGATAAAGGAGCTACAGTATATAGAGAAGGATGTCAGCAGAAAGTCTTTAAACATAATTGATGTGAAAGAATTCAGCTAGACATCTAGCTCCTAAGAAACTTAGCGCCATCAAGACTTCTTGACTTGAATTTCAAGGCTTAATGCTTAATGCTGCCACAGGGACCCAGGAAATGAGCCATGTATGAATTATAGGGGCAACACGGCTTCACTCTTCTGTGTCTTCTGATGGGAATCCTTGCTATTTTCACTTGGTGGGGAAAATTTAGAACATTAACAATATGTTAATTTTGTGGAAATGTTCTTGTCCTGAGATTTTTTCCAAGTAAGAAATCCATCATTTTTATTATGTAGGAATATATCTGTGGTTCGAGTGGGCTCCACAAGGTTGGATTGGAAATTTAGGTGCTCCTAAAAGACATTTGACAACATTCAGCTTCCATATGTAATATTTTAAAATTTATATTTATGCAGTCTTGGGCACGAGCTGTTCCTGGATTGAGAAAAATTCAAATGAATTTACAGTGGAATAACCCCCTATATAATTATGTTTGTTTATTTAAAATGCTTCCAGGTGGTAAGATTTCAGATGAATCTCACAGAATCAATTACATAAAAATACTCAGGCAATAAACATCAACTAAATCATAGGATTAAATAAAACTTATTTTTTCTCCCCAGACCACATTTCTTCTTCAAAAAAATGAAACATATCTCTCTGCAGCTTTTGTTAACACCCCACAAAGCCAAATCTATATGGCCCAGTTAATAGGAATTTTCATTTGGACGTAGGTATTTAGAATAGCCAGGACTGGAGACTCTCCCATCTTTAGCCCTCAACAGGGTTGCACTTACTCCTTTGGAAGGGGTGCACAATTTAGAGATTCCAAAGACAATTGGACTTTTGGGGGGGTTTGTCTTAAAAAATCATAGACACAATTTGGGGATCTTCTTGGACTCATAGATCCTGTTCTAGGAGCAAGTGGCAGTTCTAGCCAGGAAGGCTTCCATACAGATCCATGTATTGTGATGAATCAATTGTGCCCTCGCTTGGGCAAGGAAGCCTTTAAATCCTTGGTCTCCTTGCATTTAGGTGATTACAATTCATTCTACATGGGACTACCCTTGAAGACCACATGGAAGCTGCAGCTGGCCTACAGTGCAGTGACTTGGGTGGTTGTAGGGGTGCCATGATATGCTGATCTAGGGTAAAACAGTTACCAGTAGGCTCCTGATATTGGGAATAAAGCCCTTCATGACATATGGCTTAGTTATATGAGGACCATCTTTCTTCCATGATTTCTACCCATTGTGTATAATCAGGCAGTTGGCATGCTCTAGTTCCCATCTATTAAATAATGTCATCTGATGGTACCTAAGAAGCATACTTAAAAATAGCTTTCAGAATCTAGTTCCTTCCCTAGCCTCTGGACTGTATGTACAGGCAGTCCTCAATTCATGACTATAATCAAGTCTACCCATTATGGTTGGAAGTGGTGATGGCTATTAAGTGAAGCACCCATGTGATTGCCTTACATACAACCCTCCCCCAGCCCTGGTCTCACTAATATGGTCATTAAAGAAATGTGCAGGTCATTAAGCAGAGCATGGACTGCCTCAAGGCCCAAGGAAAGCCCTGGGAACTGCAGGCCTTTCCCCAGGCTGCCTCCACCCCCATGCTCTGCTTCCAGCCCAATGTTCTTTTGTTTGGTTTTTTAATGTATATTATATATTTCCCAGAGTGGCAATGAAGTTGGCCAACTTTATACATTTAATAAATATATAAATTTATGCAATGACATTATATAATATATATAGTGATTAATATGTGGAAACGTATATAAACACAAACAGCATACATTCCCTTTGTATCTATGTGGAAAATCTTGACTGTATGCTGAATTTGTATCTAACAATAGTATGTGTTTATTATTTCACTATGGTATGCCTGTGTTGGACAGTATTTCTATTTTGTTTGGAAACTCAGTGTGTGAAGTAATCTAAATTTATAAAAACTTCAAAAATATGGTTATTAAGGCAGATACTTTCTTGAATTGTAAATATATTTAACATTTATATTTCAAAATATAATTTTGTATTTAAGAGGGACGCAATGGCTCAGTTGCTAAGATGCTGAGCTTGTCGATCGAATCGCAATTCAACGGTTCGAATCCCTAGTGCCACATAATGTGATAAGCTCCCATTACTTGTCCCAGCTTCTGCCAACCTAGCAGTTCAAAAGCACGTAAAAAATACAAGTAGAAAAATAAGGGCAACTTTTGGTGGGAAGGTAATAGTGTTCCGTGCACCTTTGGCATTTAGTCATGCCAGCCACATGATAATGGAGATGTCTTCGGACAGCGCTAGCTCTTCAGCTTTGAACTGGAGATGAGTTCCGCCCCCTAGAGTGGGGAACGACTAGCACATATGCGCGAGGGGAACCTTTACCTTTACTTATTACAAAAACTCCAAAATTGTGCAAGAACATGCCACTAAGTCTCCTACTATTTTTAATACTGTAATCCTTATGGTTAACACAAAATTGTCTGTTATGTAAATATATATATATATATTTGTTGTGTAACTGAAACAGATTTGTACTTAAAATATCCTTTACTTGAGTTTCAAAAGTTATTTTCTTTTTGGAAGAAGGGAATGGGCACATTGATGGCTTGAGTCTAACCTTAAATAGTGACCATCATTTTAATTCCAAAGTAGAGGAGCAAGACAGATGACGTGACTTAGAAGTGCAGACTATAAAAGTAGTAGATCCAAACCAAAACATTGTAACACCAAAATTGGACTACTTCTTGAGAGAGATAAACCATATTGAGTCCCCTAATCAAGATTCATCTGAATGTCTTCTTGCCAGTATGCTGGCAAGCAGCTGCGAACTGACAGGAGGCTCAAAGACTGCCTGGCTCCCATCAGAAAGGGATAGGCTCAGTTGAATGCCAGGATTTGCCTGAGCAAGTTGTTATGTTGACCTGTCCATGGTCCTGAAAATCTAATTGACTGATTGGCTGATCATGTTTGGCCTACTGTCTTCCATGAGAGATTTCCTATGTATGGAGTCTCACATTCAGGATTGTATCATGATATTCAGCCACTGCTGTGAAATCTCTGCTGTTCCTTGATAAGCATGTGTGAAGCAGCCTGGGAAACTTTCCAAGATAGATCCAATTAGACTGGTTTGCCAGAAGACTTGAAGTGGGGAAGAGAAAGACACAGAGAAAAAGGAAGTATACATATTTATGTGTGTATGTATACTATACATGGACATACACTAGTACACACACGCAAACATCACAGCATATTGGGAATCAGAAATGTTTGGACACTCTTTTCCCAAGATATGACAGTTGACCATTTAACACTTTTATTAAAAAAAAATCTTCATGGAAATTATTGGTGTTAAACACTGGAAACTACTCAAAAGATTATCAGCTAAACAGGATGATCTCAGGCAAATCTTTATCCAACAGTTCATTAGCTGAACATGAAATGGAATAATGTAGTGATTCCTTACCAGTAAATAAATAACATTCAGGAATGTAAAATAAAATGGACCTTTTCCATTGGCAGATTGCTTTAAATGCTTTTGCAAAGTTTCAGCAGTCTTTGACCTCTAATCCCTGATACCCTATTTGAAAATCAAATCTTAATGAAATATTGCCACAAAACATCATGTACCAATGACTCATGAAAATCCAGAGACACTTTGAATCTTACCACACATAAATTCCCAGGACAGAAATTGAGATTTTAAATGTATTTCGTCTATCAGCATTTCAAGACACTACTGCTGCTTGAAAAAGCTTTATAATACAGGTTTCAAGATGTAATTAATATGATTGCCACAATTGCCAGTATAAAATGTTCCATATTAGTGTAAGGGAAGCAACTTTGAGGAGCATTAAAAATTAGAAACTTAAAATAATACACATATTTTTTACTCTTCCTCCAAGATTTTCTATCTTTTTAAACTTTTTTAAGAGCTAGAACCCTCCCACAGGGAATCGTCCTACAGGTTTTAACTATGACATTGAATCTTTCCTTATTCCCCAATGGCTTTCACTGTTTGATTACAATCAGCTTGAAGTGTTTAACATAAGGCTGACTGTGTGAAATGAAATCTCTGTAGTTTGAATTCTCAGCAGCAACTGATCCATAATAGTCTTGTCTACAGCAGAATTTTAAAATGCTCTCAAGATGCAGATTAATCAACCTAGCTATTAACCAGTAGGGTTCCCTGTACACTTCTTTTTTTCTGACACAGATTTATAATACCTGCATGGTTGACAAAAATCAATTTTCTTCCAGCTCATGTTTGGGAAAGCTGTAATCTTTGAATTGTTGACCCTCATACATCTATTAAAGGGTCGGTAACTTGTCTGGAAACAAGGTAGCAGCCATTTTGACTAGCTCAGGTTTCTATAAACATAGTGGATTGGTTTGACTACAGCTGCAATGCTATACGTGTTTATTTGATGAAAGGCCCCCTGTATTTCTGATAGATTGGAAGCTAATAATATTTTGCTTTGTTTAGAATCCTAGAACTGGAGAAGTGAGGCACTTTTTGGCTTTATGGTAGCTTAACAATAATAGGGATCTTGTGTTGGTAGTAGAAGTGAAATAACCCTCATACCAAAGGTTGTTTCACATAGGGAGTCTTTATAGTAATGAAGATAACCTGTGTAGAAGTGCTATACATAACAGGTTATGTAGGCATAAGTGTTAGTAGCATAACGGGATGACGAAATAGTACTGTATGAATATCACGGTTCACATCTTCCCATCACCTTAATGGGATGATGCATACATTAAAGGTAGGAGCAAAGGCCTCTCTTGGCCCTGCTGTAGCCAAAGTAGCATTAGAAGATTATGTTTCCCAGGAAGAAAAAGGAATTCAAATGTACAAAGGGATGCTTTCACATAGTGTGTGACAAATTATGGTGGAATGACATTTAATAACTGTGGAAGAAGTATGGGGCCAACCAGAAAAAAGATTAGTGCCTTAAGTGACCCTACATATAGAGCAAGCCTTCTGTGCTTTTAGACAATCCTGCATGGTGACAGTACCATAATCTCTTTGTCTTGGCTTCTGTTTGCATGTTCTTGCAGGTAACTGGTGTAATTTGAAGAAGTCAACATGGATCGTGACATTGCTGACCAGCATCTCAGTGGTGAGTATTACGAATTCTTAACCAACTAGCCAAAAAGCACTCTTTCTGAGGCAATTGTAACCTAAAATGGTGATTGACTGGTCGTTAAGTGAGGACTACCTGTGTGGGGAGAATACGTGGGCATATTAGATTACCCATTTTTGGAAAAAAAATCATAAACCTGTCATTCTTCCAGAACCTTAGAAATTATTTTTAGACATTTATTTCTTGACTCCACCTCCTCTTTTCCTCACCCACACACCTCAAAGCATAATGTTAGGTTGCAGTCATAAGAACTTCCAGGTCTCATTATCAGGAAGGTTGAGGCGTGGGGAGAAATCCAAAACAAACAAGGATTTAGATCAGGGGTGGGCACATATGGCCCCTTTACGGCCTGTGTTCTTCAGCTTCTACAATTCCTCAGCCAGACGTGCTGGCTCAGACATTCTGGGAATTGAAGTCCACAGGTCATAAAGGGCCCGATTTAGATATGTAGAGAAGTTTTATGTTGTTATGGTTATGCTATTAGCCTTTGGCTTAGCACAGATTGTGAGTTTACTTGTTCACAGATTTCATAATTAAGGGAAGCAATATGAAGCCTAAAGCATGAAGTTGAAGTCTTGCCCATACATTCTGTGCTGAAAAGAAAAACGTTGTTCATGTGCAGGTCCAGACAAATAGGGAAACAAAACAGAAAAAAAAGATTCAAAATCTCGTAGAAAAGAAACTAATCACTACAAGGAGACATTGGTCAATTTTAAAAATTGATACTCAGCCTGAAAAAGGATTTGCAAAGATTAAAACAGCAAATACGTTTTAGAATTTGTTACAGTGGTTCTTAATAGAGATTATTAAGCTATTTACATTCTTGCTGAATACAGTATATACCTACATTATGATGCTATCATTCAGTTTTAAAAATAAAAATGTATTTGTGCTTTGCCATATATTCCAGCTAACTTTACAATGGTTTTCAAGAAAAAAAAATCTCCCTGCAATTTGGCGTATCAATTTCCTCCTTTTTCCAACAGCATTAATCACATAAAAGGCATTCTTGTACAGTTGACATAAAATATTTCTGCAAGATGGAAAGGCTCTGGTGGCTGTTTTCTTCTGATAAGAACTTTGTTTTCTTCCAGTCATAAGAAATCCATCTGGGTGGGAAATAGGTGTCTATATTACTGGTGCTCTTGCTCTCCTGGGAATAGCTGGAGTAAACCTATGGAAGTTATGGAAATCGGGTGGCTATCCTGCACCTTCTCCATTTCCAAACTATGACTACAGATACCTAGAACAAAAATATGGATCCACATATTCTCAAATCAAACAAAAGGTAAGGAGCAATTAATTGTGACACCAGCATTAAGGAGCCCATCTGTTGCCACCCCATCCATCCTCTTTGCATGTCATCAAGCATCATTTAATGAACATCCAACACTTAATTTTGTCTTGAATATTGCAAGATAAGATGGTGATGGTTATGATACAAAATTGAAAAGACAGGTTTAAGAAAAGAATCTTGAGCAATTATTTCAGCTAGGCATAAAAAGGAATAGCACTTAAATTTATATACTGCAGTGCTTTACAGCACTCTCTTATTAGTTTACAACATCAGCTTATTGCCCTCAACAATCTGGGTCCTCATTTTACTGCCCTCAGAAGGATGGAAAGCTGAGTCAACCTTTTGCTGATCAGGATCAAACTCCTGACAATGGGCAGAGTGAGTCTGCAATACTACATACCACTGCACCACCACAGCTATAGTGGTGGAAGGGCACAACGTCTAGCACTGGTGACAAAGGCTGAAACCATCTACCATTTGGCACCTTCTCTTCCTCATTTCTCATGTGGTTCCTGACTTAATTTGTTTTTCTCCCTTCTCTCTCCCACCTCCTTTTTTTATATTGTAGCTATTACATTATGAATCCTTGGTTTTTGCCTGTGAACTGCTATGTGCACTGGCCAGGTTGGCAATATAATGTATGAATGTAAGAAATCAATAGAAAATGTAGAGGCTTTAAAACTCGGCTGTTATCTAATACAGACAGAAGAGGCTCACAAGGACTCTAGCCCTTCAGCCACAGCCCTTTTCGTTTGCTGATTTGTTTAATTGCTTATAAATGCTTAAGTTATTTTAAATAAAAACTTGGAGGTAATACTGAATTGGTTAAAACATTGTTCCACCAAATTAAAAGGGTAAAATTTGCAATAGTGGTGGTGATAGCACCTGAGGGAAATTTAAATGTATTGAAACAATGGGTGGGATGGATTATTAAAGTTTATTTTTCCTCTTTGCTTTT
>JANHFK010001594.1:0-12287 GCA_036250565.1 Sibynophis collaris
GGCTGGCCCCAGAGTGGGGTGGGAATGGAGATTTTGCAGTATCCTTCCCCTGGAGTGGGGAGGGAATGGGGATTTTGTAATATCCTTTCCCTGGAGTGGGGTGGGAATGGAGATTTTGCAGTATCCTCCTGCCACACCCACCAAGCTACGCCCACCAAGCCACACCATACCTACCAAGCCACGCCCACAGAACCAGTACTAAAAAAATGTGGATTTCATACTGCCCTATCCCCTCCTTAATGGTCATAAAGGGCAAAAGACAAACTGCCCAACACAGTAAAGATACCCCTTCCATCGGTTCCTCGGTCACACAAACTGTCCAGCCAGCATTCCTAAAACAGAATTATTAAAACTTATATCTGCAATCTTAACCAAAAACATTTTTTAACAAGAAAGAGAGTCAGCAGCAAGAAGCTGCATGGGGATCTAGCACAAATTGGGATGGGGACTAAGGGGAACCAAAAATAACACACCACCACCATAGTCTGCAGTAGTCTGCGTCTTAGAGAACTGTCCTCTTAAAGACCATCAGTCAAGCGGCTGATCTGCAACATATCTTAATGGCTTTCATAGATGTTATGAAATATACAAGAAGTAACTGTGTCGTATGAGACTACTACATATTTTTGAAGAAGTTATAGGAGGACTGTAATTTATCTTCTCAAATATCCCATTTACCTTTACTATAACTTGAGAACTTGACAAGCAAGTGTTAGAGAGTCATCAGCCACCACTGATCCATCAAATAAAGACTGTCCTTCCATCAGCCACTTTATGAGATGGATGCATGGTAGTATTGCCTGAGTCCCATTATCAGAAGTTTTCCTAAGGCAGGAATGCTCATTTACATATGCCCAAAAGCCAGTTTTATCATTATAGGAAGGAAAATGTGGGAAGACAGAGTATTGCATTTGAATGCAAGGCTAAGTGGGATGTTAATTTATGCTCTATTCTGTCATTGGAGTGATGGTTGGTTCTGGTTTAACAAATTTGAGGTGCCTTTCATAGAACTGTGTGTATTGGGAGTGAATCACACCCTAAATTCTTTGAGATGGTGTAAGCACTGACTGCACTACATAATAGGTATTATTAACTGGGATGAATGGGCAATCATCTAGAGCCTTTGGGGTGTAAGTTTTCTGCAGTGGATTGGTCCATGTTGGCAACCTTGAACCCGAAGAACTCAGACCTGAGTTCCTCAGAAAGCTTATTACAACATGGTGCTTGGTATGTGCCAAGTGATTCATATCTGCTAGTCTTCCCTCTGGTGAGTATGATTTAGCTAAACCTACTAGGAAGCTTACAGAAGATTGGTAGAATTAAATGTGGATCATAACAGTAGCTATTACAAACAACTGACAGTCTTTTACCATTAAGCTAATTCTTACTTACAAAACTTACAGCATTGTATCAGACAGGCTGTTTCCAAAGAGGACTGATCATAACACTTGCCATGATCATAACACTTGCCAAAATCTGACAAAAGATTCTCACAGATTCAGATCAGTAGGTTTATTGCAAGGAAAATGGGGATGGGGTATTCATATCTTAGTCCTTAGTTTTATAGTGAGCATGCTAAAGTGTGGCTTCTGTATTGTCTTTGGTACTCTTACTGAGAATTAGTTTAATAGGGAGTATGGTAATTTCTTATTTGATACCATAAAAAGGTCTATCTGTTCTTTCACAATATTTTGGAAACATAAATTTTCATTCTTCATTCTGAGCATTTTCATTTTGAGCATTCTCACATTCAGAGACTTCCATCATTGGGCTGTGGTGTGCATGAAATGCTTCTAATTCATTTTTCTTGTGATAATTGGGGGCCGGCAGTCCCAATCCTTGTAGAGTTTGTATGACTTGGCTGCTTAAGTAAGGATAGTTTCACCCCAGAGTATCTTAGAGACATGTCAGCTAAAACCTTTAGATGCTGACTGAATAGTGGTGTTTAGGTAACACAGAACTCCACCCATCTATGATTCAAGTATGCCATGTTAACAAACATTTCTTTCTTTAATGTCAGAATGAGATTATTGGTACCATATCAGTTTTGTCGTGTGTTCTGTAACATACACATACACACATGTATATACTGTATATAAAGTATAATCTTTGTTAGGAGCAGGTTTTTGAAGCAGATATTATACCTTGGAAATCTTTTGATCACATACAACCTAGTTATCTATACTGCCTTTAATTGTTCTGCCTGCTTTTAAAAAAGTAATATGTCAAACCAAATTGACAAAATAAACTTGTGCCAGATGATACTTTGCAAGACATTTTAATTTTGCAATTATGAAAGGAATGAAAGGAACAAAGTAAAACTATAAATGAAGACTTTTTTAAAAAAAAATTGTGGGATATAAAATAAAATATTCTCTTGGACCTGTTGGTTGAAGAGGATGAAAGAGTGGTCAGATAAATGACAATTACATTTTTAAAATCATTTTTCCACAATACAATTTCTCTCGGCTCTTGGCCTGATTTGGGAATATTTTCTCTTCAGTCAGCGAGAATGGTAATTGAAGCAGTTAATAAGGCAAGGCTTATCAATACATTTTGCCTCATCACCAGCCCATAGCAACATTGCATTTAAATTCAGGAGATACAACAAAAGAATAATTTACAATTAGATAAGATAGTCTTGGAGAATCCAATTTCACCCTTCACCTCCTTCAGTTCCCAGCCCTCAACTTTGACATTTGCACCAAACATTTGCAACAATGCAAGGCTTTAAATTGTTAATCCTTGCATAAAACAGTCTATCATGGAGTTGATATTCTCTTCTGCAGCTTCTTTTCCACTGGTTGAAGGATTCCCTGAATAGATTTTGATCTGCAGATGTTGCTGCCTGCAAAAAATAAAATTAAAAAAAACCCAGGAAGAACCTCAGATGGTACAGAGAATCCCCAAACTTAGCACAACTACTAGTTGGAGGTATGGGAAGACCATGCCCTCTCTTTGCATTTCACACTGACATTCTTTTATGGAATCTGAAATGCCCCCTGTGGTGAGAAGACCTCCTCTTCTGTGGGGGTGGGTGGGCATAACAGATCCTAAGCCAGCCCAGTGTATTGTACTGCAAGCTTCTTAATTGATTCAGCATCTATTTTATAATTTGTATAAAGTTGTTTGACTTTACATTTTTTAGGCTTCAGCAATGTTCTGATAGGGTTTAATTTAAAACATTCTGTTTCTTCCATTATTCTTATTAAGATTAATGAATTTAATAAAGTTTAAACAAATGGTTTAAAACTGGTTAATTTAAAAAATGAGAGAGAGGGAAGAGAGAGAGAGAGAGAGAGAGAGAGAGAGAGAGAAGTATAATTATACACAGCACATTCTTTGTTAGAGGAAGGGTTTTTCTTGAAGAGTACATTCTTGCCTGTAGCTAAATGATTCATCCAGTGAGACATAAAGCTGGAACCTCTGTTCTTTAGCACATTTACTTTGAATAAAAGTGTAAAGCAATGAGAATAGTGTTGAGTGTAAGATAGCACTCATGAGGCCAACCCGATTATATGACCTTTTGTAAATTGTAATCACATGACCACAGGATGCTGCAAACAGTGGTAAAGGCAGAATTTCTGAATGCCCCAAATGTCATGGGGCCATGGGGCCATGGGGTGTGTGTGTGTGTCTTTCAGGATTTTGGAACTTTTTGGGGGGGGGTCTGTTAGAACTTCAAATAGTTGCTAATGGCCAGTCGTAAGTCAAGGACTACCTGTAGATGAATTCATCAGATTTGATCCAACTGAGCCAATGTGGTGTCAGATTGGATTGTCATCAAAGCATTCCCAGTTGAAATCCATTTTCTACCAGAAGACTCATTATTAGCAACCTGTAACAAATCAGGAATGAGAAATCTTTTATTGGTTGTTGTGAGGAGAAAATACAGGTTGCTTTAAACTTTGGGGAAAGTTCACCCTGCAGACCATTGGATGATTTGAGATTTCAAGCAGCCAATTTGGGATTTAATTTTTTAAAAAATGGAAATGGATATTAGTCTGTTGTTAAGTCACTAAGTCGTGTCCAACTCTGCAACCCCCTGGACCATAGTATGACAGCAGTGGTGGGTTTCTACCGGGGCGAACCAGTAGTGGTGGTGGTTGGAGACTCCGCCCACTCACCTGGACGTCATCACAGACATTCTGTGCATGCGCAAAAGGTTCTGTGCCTGCGCATGCACACACACACTACCAGTAGCGAAGGTAAGTGGAACCCACCACTGCATGACAGGCAAACACCTTGCTTACTTTGCCTTCCATTTATAACAAATTTAGTTGCTGTGTGAACTACTAGAGTACTACCTGCCATTATTTACTTTCAGGAATATTGGAGACTGCTGGAATACAGCTTGTGTAGTAGTCTCTGTCCTGGTCAGGACAATCCATGAGGTGTGGTGTATTATAGTACTGCAGTTATAGACATCCTCTAGTTGTTGAATTCTGGGAGTTGTAGTTCCAAAATATTATGTGGCAGTATGTGCTGAAGGCTGTTTTAATCTGTCTGTAGCAACTATAAGAAATCTGGAAAAGCCAACTAAGACATTATTTATTTCTATTCCATAAAAAATTCTGCGTACATTATTACATATTTGAGTGATAAAGGCATTGCTTGGGAAGCCCTATAACTGTTTTTCTGCCCCAAGAAGTATCTACAGCAATGGTCAGTGTTTCAAAATGACCAGGTAATTGTAGGCTGCCCCTATAATGCAGGTGCAGTACAGGTAGTCCTCATTTAGCAACCTCAATTAGGATTGGCAATTTGACGGTCACTAAGTGAAACTTCATGATTTTACAATCTTCTTTGCTTTACAGGCCTGAAAAAGTTACAAATACAAGGACTGGTCACAAAGTTACTTTTCAGTTATTTGTGTAACTGTGGATAATCACTAAATGTGGTAATTGCTAAATGAGGACCATTTGTAAATATTCTGTGCTGCCATGTTGCCATGTTTAGAATCCAGTTAGTATTGCTGCAGATGCCCTGCCTAGCTGATACTGTGTTGAAATTATATTCTAAACTGTGGATCCTCCTGTACCATCTACATATGGGACATAGGTCCAGATGAGGCTTTACTAGTTTCATATTTTTGCTGCTTTGAAATGGTTTTAATGCAATATTATGCATATTTATTTATTTATAAGAGTTTTGGAAGTTTGAATTGTTCACCTAAGCATCAAAAGCTTCTTATAAAATATCCAAGCCAAGCAACATTATTCTATCAGTAAGAATAGATTTAAATACACCTAGTTGAAGTTAGTCCTACTAAATTAAACTTAATTTTCTTTTACGAAAAATTAAGATTTTCTTTTCTTACCGCAGATTTTAATTTGTAGTATTGCTAATAAGATATGTTGTCTGTTTCCATTATTGATCACTGGACGGGAGACAAAAACTTGCACTTCTCTGTTTTTGTATCTTCATCAAAACTAGATTAGATTTTCTTTTCATTTTCATTTGACCTGAAAACTAAACCTGAATATAACACATAGGTAACTGAATGGTATAAAACCACCACTTAGTCTCTTTTTAAAGAAATATTTTTTTAAAATAGAAAGTTGCTCATTCCTGGTCTATGTTTATATCTGCAAAACACTTCAGTTTATAATAATCTAATGATCAGGTGATCTCTAATTCGCTAGAAATGAGAATGGAATTAAATCTCACTGTTTTATTGAAATAGTATAACCTATAAGATTTCCATTTGGTTCTATACTTCTGATTGTCTGTTTTAACTAAGGAGAATGCAGTATACTTAATCGTATAATTTTCTTTCTAGTCCCCAGAGGGTGCTGAAACCAAGGATGCAGCAAAAATAACAAAACAAGAGGCAAGTCTGATTGTTTCAATTCTTTCTTTTATTGATGGCAAGATAATAGAGACAAAAACAATTACATTCCTCTCAGGCCATAGTCAGTCTATCTAATAAAGTGCAGTGGTGCTTTCGTGACAGCTGGTTAACACTTCATATATTTTGTATATTTAAGCAAATCCTCTTCCTTGAAACGTAACATTTTGATAAACAATATCCTTGTTTACTATCACAATGTCTGGTTGATTGGCTAGTACCTGCCTGTCTGTGGGGATCAGGAAGTCCCACAGGATTCTGCAAGGGCAGGATCAGCTTCTTTAAGGATCAACAAATGTTGATCTATTGGTTGCAACAGGAATTGGCCAACCAACTTGTTGTCCAAGCCTGATTGACAGTCTCCTGGTTTTTAGCCTAGTGCAAGGGAGTGAGCAAATGACAAAACATGCCCCTTAGAAATTTCTGTGCAATGTTATGAGGGAAGTTTGAAATGTCAGATGTGGTATTATAAGTTCATGTTTTGTCATTTTGGCATCATTCTGGTTAGGAGTAGATGCCCATGGATAAACTTAATGTTCTGTCAGTTACAGTTGCTACAACAATTATTCCCAGATGGCCTTTCAAAGTTCTTCCACTATATTAATGGGCACATTGAGATATAATTTCTTTCCCAGGCAGGAAGAACTTCTTCAATAATTTCCACATGCTGGGGCAGACACCTTTGGTAGTACAAATCTCCACAAGTCATGTTGCCCTAGTGACTGAAATTCAATAAGATTGCCCACATAAGAGTCAGAAGCTTGATTTAAACTAGAGAAAGAGTGTGTGTGTTAAGATTCTAAGAATGCCGAACTTGGTTTTGTGAGAATTGCTGTAGTGATTACTATAAGTGCAAACTACACTGTATTCTCCAGTTAGATTTTGAAGAGTTCTAAGTCCTTAATGCAGACTTATGAGCCCAGTTTGAAAGTAATGGTATCAAGCAAGGTTGTGGTGCTCCTGACTTGTCCTTCTGACAATACTGAACTCACAGATAACATCTCCCAACAGGAAGAGCCAAGGGAAAGCCAGCAAGCAGCTATGTCTTGGTATATTTGCTCCTTTGTAATGAACCAGAATCATCATGTGCAAATTAGCTCATTGCATTTTGGGAGTATTGCGCTCTCAAATCCCAAAATATAGATATTTGTGCTATTATATAACTTTAGGGCAGTTTTCTCCAACTTTCTCATTTCTAGATGTACAGGGAGCTATAGAATGCACAAAGTTCAAAGGACTTCATACACACTGATTTAGTCATTTTTACCGTCCCTAAAGCAGATTGGTATCATTATCCCACTTTTGAAATGATTTGGCGGGATATCAAAGAATATTCACTTGTATAAGAAATGATAGAGTATAATTTTTCTTTTTTAAGTCCATGGGAATTGAATGAAGTGGGCAATCATAGCCTCATATACCATGACTGGATGCCCTCATGCCCATGTGTACTATGAGATGTGCGAACAAAAAACTCCCACCCCTTTATATTCTCCTATAGAGATTCTTTGCACACAAGTACAACTGTCAGTGTGGACAGGATCAAATGCCAACTACTTAAAAATCATATGAATGTTCACAAGTTGTTTTAATATTTGCATGGAATATACAAGTTCCAAAGTCTTAATGTAAACTGCTATTTATAATCTCCCCTTTTGATATTATAACTTCCTTATTTTAAAAGCAGAAGGAATGTGCAAATAAGTTTGTGAGAGATAGAATGCTTTTATCTCCAAGGACATGTCTGCTTTGCAAGAAAACTCATTCCCATCTGGTACAAAGTTAGTTCATTGGTGAACTGAAGCAGCTGAAATGAGGAATCTGTTTCTCAGACTTAGAATTGTCCCTCATATTGGAAACTTTTGGAAATAGCTTGAAGTAGGTTTTTTTCTGCTTGTCACACTTTTTAAAAAAGAATCCCCCCCCTCCACCAAGAATACATCTACTGCATTTGTTTGCATAGTTTCCAATTATAAAAGCAATTGATTTTAAGGTAAATAAGACAGAAGCTCCATTTGGTAAAAATAGCAGCAGCAGCAGTAATATTAGAAGACAGTCTTGAAATAAGTATTTCTATTACAGTACAATTGTATTTACTTTGCAGCAGGGCCAACATAAGCTAAGATTAGCCTGGCCCCTAAGGAGGAAGGTGTGTTGGATATATTTACCACCTTGAGTTATTTGTAGAAATAATAAAGGTGGGGTATAAATAATCAAATAAATAAAACACAAGTGGATGTTGGATACAATACTGTTAAGAGGCGACACAGACCTAGAACCTTCTAAAACAGAATCTTCTGCACTAATATCTGTTGGAATATCACTTTATATACTCACCTAAGTAGCTTTTCTATGGAAAATACAAAGGCTTGTATGTGCTATCAACATAGTATATAACACAACAGCGTATTTCAATCATCTGCAATGTTCCCTTTTTCCCCCTGAAATACCCATATTGCACGTTATGCTTTGGCAGCTAAAAAAGTTCATTTTTGGAAAGATCTTATTGATAAGACGAATAGAGGGAATAGGGAATAGCCCTGAAGGATAGGGGGAAGAGCTGTTACCAAGGCAGTAGTTAGATAAGCAGGGCTTGAGCCTGGCCTTCAAAATACTGTAATTTGAGAAAATATTTCACACAAAGTCCTTCCAGATTCATATGAAGATAAATGGAAGTATATTCAGACTTACAAGACTTCTGTTACTGAAGCTGTTAAAACAAAAAATAGAGTCTGAACTATATGGCATTGTTTTCTAACTATTATATACCTTGTATACTATAGCAAAGAACTTCATCAGAACATATATATTCTTCACGATGTTCATCAGAACATATATTCTTCACAATGAAGAATACTTCTAAGTATGGGAAATCCATTCAAGTGTCTGAACATCAAACAAGCCCTAATTAATATTTGCTTAGGTATTGTTTTTCTTTCTAATCAGATTTTTTATAATCTTACATTCTGAAAACAAATTGGTACAGCTCCTGTTTGTTTCACTGGGGCTCATTTCTAGGTTGTACTTTCCCTTAGTTCCATAGAAACAGGTTTTATGACAATTTTTCTGTATTTTTGAGTTAATGTTCCATTAAAGAACATTTGATTGATGTTGCCTTTAGTAATAAAGTGATACTGGGCATATTTGACCAGGATATACTAAGAAAATGTTTCCAGATCAGCTGAATTGAATGCATGCTTTTTAGTTTTTTAAAACATTGACAATTTGAAAGCACATTTTAATTTACCAAAGCAACTTCCCTGAATAATTAACCATGAATTGCCTCTCTTCTTAATCAAGCTAGTGTTCTCTAGGGATTATTTTTTTAAAAAAACCTCTTGTTACTTGTAGGAAACTAGAAATGTAAAAATTTGTGATGCTAACTGGATTAAGCTGGATTGTTCATGTGCATATATTTTGAAATATGTCCTGAAAGATGTAAGGTTTTATTTTTGGAATGTCTATGAGTTAACCACAACCAGCAAATTGTTTTTTTTTAAAAAGCTGAATTATTAATTTGCTGCAGTTAAATAATAATCCTTTTTCTGATAAAGGATCCTCACTGTAAACACACGCACCAACATATACACACACACACACGTACATACAAACAAACAAATATAGGCTCTCCATTTAAATATAATAGTTACTTTCATTACAGTAGAGAAATTTGCATACATTTTTCCCTGCATGCTGGTAGTTTTAAATGCACATTTAGAAAGAAAAAGTGCATTTTCAAAGCAATTTTACATTTGTGGGACTAAGAACTGGGGAATTGATACAGCATCAGTCCACTGGTAGAACAGCTGTCACATATGGAGGCCTCATAGTCCCAAAAAGGTGAGTATATAAAGTGATATTCCCTACTGGTTATGAGAGTGTAGCTGGGTGGGGGTGGCCGGGTGGTCATGTGACCGGATGGTGGTGGCCCACCTGGTCACTGTTTCTGTTGCTAAGGGAAGCAGTTTTTAAGTGAATTTTGCCCCATTTTATGACTTTTCTTGGCACAATTGTTAAGTAAATCACTGCAGTTGTTAAGTTCGTAACCTGGGTGTTAAGTGAATCTGGCTTCCACATTGACTTTTGCCTGTCAGAAGGCAAAAATGATCTCATGACCCTGAGACACTGCAATTATCATAAATGTGAACCAGTTGCTAAGTGTCTGAATTTGACAATGTGGATGCTGCAGCAGTCGGTAAGTGTAAAAAAGGCATCGGCCCGCAGGAGAAAGGTAGGGTGGGCAAGGCTCTCGCGAGGCTCCCCCCCCCCAGGAAGAGTCCGCTGCTTCTGGTGGGAGCGAGGCGGCAGCTGAGAGACCTGCACCCAGCCGCGGGATGCCATGGCAGTCCTCTGTGCAGCCGCTGCCTCGCTCCCACCAGAAACAGCCTTGACAAATGCAGCCCGCAGCTGGGCACGTGTCAGGAAGAGAGGGAAAGAAAGAAAAAGAGGAGAGAGAAAGAGAGAGGAGAGAGAGACAAAGAAAGAATGAAAGGAAGGAAGGAAGGAAAGAAAGGGGGGAGAGATGGAAAGAAAAAAGGAAAGGGAGGAAGGAAGGATGGAAGGAATGAAGGGTGCAACATGGGAATAACATGGGGAGATTGTGTTTGACTTCACCTGCTTCAGTGAACCCTCCGCTGTATTGTTCAATTGAAAAAAAGAGGAAAAATAGAATGTGAGCTGGCCCAGAAAAAGCTTTCCGGGGGCTCTTAGTAGAGATAGGAGAGAATATTTATAGCTCGGGATGAACTGGGGGGAGGTCCTCGATGCTCTCTGAGCCTGGCGGTTTTTCTTGCAGACATCTAGGACCCAACTAGGTAACATCATCAGTGCTAGAAGAGAAGGGAGAAGGAGGAGGAAGAAGACTGGGGTTCTCAGTGCTCTCTGAGCTTGGCAGTTTTTCTTGCAGACATCTCAGGACCAACTAGATAACATCATCAGCACTTATCATCATCAGGCCACTTGTATATAACCAGAGAACACACTTCTATCCCTTCTAGAAATGATGATGTTACCTAGTTGGGTCAGGAAATGTCTGCAAGAAAACCACCAAGCTCAGAGACCACCAAAGACCCTACAGTCCTCTTCCTCCCCCTCCTTTCTTCAAACTTCCTCTCTTCAAAGGTGGAAGGAGATGCCGTTGCCACTGCTGCCACTGGGCTGTGAAGGATGGAGCACTCATCGACAACTTCGATGAGTTGAGAGAGGAAGAGAGAGAGGCTCCCATGAGACTCTCCCCTCTCCAGGGAAAGTCCAGAACTTCTGTTGGGAGTGAGGCGACTGCCATGGTGTCCCACCAGAAGTGCTGGACTTTTCCGGGGGGGGGGGGAACCTCTCTCTCTCTCTCTTTCAACTCATCAAAGTGGTCGATGAGTGTTCCACCCAGTCCTTCGCAGCCTGGCGGTGGCGGCGACACTTGCATCTTTCCACCTTCAGATCGGCCTCAGCTGGGAGCCAGTGCTCTTGCTGCAACTTCCCCGAGGAGTCTTGCAGCAGGAGCACCAGCTCCTGGCTGAGGCCAATCTGAAGATGGAAGGATGCTGCTGCCACCACCACCGGCAGGTTGTGAAGGACTGGGCGGAGCACTTATTGACAACTTCAATGAGTTGAGAGAGAAAGTGGGGGGCTCCCGCGAGGCTCTCTCCCCCTCCCCGGATAAGTCCAGCGCTTCTGGTGGAACGCCATGGCAGTCCTCTGTGAAACCACCACCTCGCTCTCACCAGAAGCACCAGACTTTTCCTGGGGGGGGAGAGCCTCTTTCTCTCTCTCTCTCAGATCGGCCTCAGCCGGGAGCCGGTACTCCTGCTGCAAGACTCCTTGGGGAAGTTCTAATGGTGGAAGGATGCCACTGCTCTCTCCCCCTCCCCAGGAAAAGTCCCGCGCTTCTGGTGGGACGCCATGGCAGTCCTCTGTGAAGCCCCGCCTCACTCCCATCAGAAGCACCGGACTTTTCCTGGGGGGGAGGGGGAGCCACCTGCTTGCCTCTTAGCATCCCCCTAAGGCATCCCATCACCCCCAGGGAGCGGTACCGCCCACTTTGGGAACCACTGTTCTAAAGTAATGGAGGAGAGCGCAGACCTAGCCGGAATAACGGAGACCTGGTTGGGCGAGGAGGGGGGGTCCCCCTCGTAGAGATGTGCCACCAGGTTTCATTGCATTGCATCGGCCAAGGACCCATGGCAGGGGTGGGGTCATTGTTAAAGAGGATCTCAAGCCGAGGGAGACCACTGTACCTCAGATAACAACAACAACAACAACAACAACAACAACAACAACAACAATAATAATAATAATAATAATAATAATAATAATTTTATTTCTATCCCGCCCTTCTCCCTGTTGGGATAGCAGGATGTGAGTCTCTCTGTGTTAAGTGGGGCGTTGGGAGTCAACTGGGTTTGCTGACAGTGTACCTGGCTCCCTGCTACGTGTCAGCAGC
>JANHFK010001594.1:15980-27965 GCA_036250565.1 Sibynophis collaris
CCCCCGGTCAATGGTGTCCCACTTTACGAATGTTAAAATCTGGTCACCTTACCCTCATTTCATTTTCATAGTAATAATTTTCTGAAAGAGTTTGGGGAGAGAAAAAGAGACTGGCCTAAATTCACTCAGTGTACATTGCATTCATACAGGCTAGAAATTAGATTTCTCCAGTCACCTGATCATTGTTTCAGTTTTTTCTCCACCAACATTTAAAACACAATTATTGTTAACACTAGAAATAATAATAGTGAATTGCAGATTTTTATGCCAGAAATTATTGCCATGTAAGGAACCATTATCAACATAGACTGTACAGGTGGTCTTCACTTAATAAGAGTAATTGGTAGCGAATTTCTGTCACAAATTGATGCAGTTGTAAAGCATGATGTCAGGTGACAACAAAGCTTAGTGATGGAAATTCTGACATTTCTGGTTGCCTTTATTAACAAACCCCATGCCTTTGTTAAGCACAATATTAAGTGATCACCATTTGCACCCTCCTCTGGGTTCCCCATTGACTTTGGTTCAGGAAGCCAGCAAAAAAGATAGCAAATGGTGAGTATGTGACCATGGGATGTTCTGACATTGTAATTGTGTTCTGATTGCCAGCCCCCCAGCTTGCATTCATTGTCACACGGCAACCGTTGTAAGTACAAGGACCAGTCATATTAACACTTGTTCAGCACCATCATCAGTTTGAATAGTCATTGAACAAGCGGTAGTTAAATGAGGACCACTTGTATCTGTACTCAAAGGAGAAAAGTAATTATTATGGAAAGTGGAGCAATAAATGCATTCTATTTTATAAAATCATAACTGAGGAAGCTGTAGAACATATATTGTACATGGTCTGGACAAGTATATGGAAAGTGGATTAGCTGTATTTTTTTCTTTCCAAAGTAAAAAATCTTATAATTCTTTATTGCTGATGTGAATGTACACATTACAAATTTCTTTATTATGAGAACCCAAATACACCTCATTCTTATACAGAAACCATCCATACTGCTGGATGCAGTACTGACCTCTTGGGCAGGAGTCAGACCATTACTTCCTTTAGGGCAGGTAGATATCTTCCTTTTTACAAGGAAGCATTCACCACTGGTTGGAACCAGCTGCTTGTCAGCTCTCATAAGGTGTTGACCAACTAGGAAGACATGTGTCTAGTACATTGATAATTAATGTGTATTAATATGAAGTATGCCAAGGAAGCCCACTAGGTGTTGCTATCATCAAAAGGTCTTTTTGAGAGAAAATACAAAGAACTTAGTTCTTTGCTCATGGAGCAAAAGCAAGATATAAACATAATAAATATCACAGTTGACAATGCCATTTGTTTTGGGTGCAGCCATGACAAGGTAATTAGTTTGAGATAATATGGTGATAAAAAACTCACAATTAATGAAAAACGTATTTTATAAAACAGTTACAAGGTCTGCCCTCTATAATTTATTGCAATATCTAATTTGTTCTTACAACTTTTTAAATTCAGTCCCCACATCTCACTTACTCTACCTTCTGCACCTTTCTCCCAAATATTACATCAAAGCTCTTTCTATATATATGTTTAGCTAGAACACTATCTCCATAGCAGTCCTTTAAATCCAAATACTATGCAAAAGGAAGCAATTCACCAGTAATAGTGAAGGGAGGAGACTTCTAACCCACCAATCTAGTATAGATTAATGAGATCTTCCAGTGGGGAATATTAGTAATTAACTTGTTAAATATAATTAACCAATTGGTTAGAATGGCCTTCTTGGTGTAACTCACAATGAATTCCTATGCATGTTTATAAACAATTAAGTCTCCCTGTTTTTAACTCATAAAATATGTATCATAGGGTGATAGTTCAACCATTCCAACATTCTATAGAGTGTAACCTTCTGCCATCTGATCTGGCAATAAATCCCATTTTCTTTTAGTCCCTATTTACAAACAGTTGGATTCAGCTTCTTTTCCATTAACAAATAATTCTGAACGGAAAGAATAATTTTCAGCAGTTTTCCAGCTTTTGGTCAAACTTTCTCTCTCTATTTTTAGGAGGTCTCCAGGAAGTAGGATATAAAAATGCAGTGGCATTGACAAAAGCACTCTTCCATTCTGCAGCAAAATTCTTTCTTGGGTCTGAAGGCTCTCATCTGTTTGAGGCAGGATCCAGATCCAATCCTGTATTAGTGTGTTTAATCTGAGATATAAACAATCTACAGGCTGGGAATGTTGCTCTGGATTATTTCTTGAAATTTCATCCAAAAGCATGTTCCATGTTCTTTTCAATTACTTTATCTATCTATGAACACTTCTCAATTTATTATTTGATGTGGTAAAATAATATTGGATAATATTTTAGATACTTACATTAACCAACAGTAATAACATATTTACATTTCATATTTACAGACGGGAGAAAATAGCATGAGTTATCTTATTTTCTTTCTTGTACACAAAAGAGAGAAACATATTCCCATGATAGAAACGTGTTTATTTATTTATACTACTTTTACTACTTTTAATAAATAACTCAAGGCAGCAAACATGCCTAATACTCCTTAAATATCTCATTTTCCTTTCTTCTTGAAAGTGAACCAAAAGAAGGGAAAAGTACAAAAGATCATGGGCAAAGTATAGTATACTTTTATATCTTTCAGATTTAATGGTAGGGAAAATGTATAGCTGTGTCAAATCACATAATTTGCTATCCTAAAATTTAACCACCTAAAAGACATTTGATGGTTTTTAAAAACTTATTTTTAATTGTAAAAATAACATGGTCCTTTGTCACAAATTTTGTATATGGGCAGAGCCTTAGTCCAGGACATCCTAGATGTGAGAAAAATTGGCAAGGTTTCATTTCTTCATGCACCTCTACCATTCCATTCCCTATCAATGGTTTTGAAATTACAGAGTAGAATATAAACTGCATTTTTGTAAGATACTGCTGGTTTACTGCAGTCACAGGATATCATGTCAGATATAATTCCAGTTGTCCTAATGCTACTCTCTCTAGTCTGTAACATCGGTATAATTATACTGCTACCATATTCAGCTTCTTGGGAAATACAACCAATCTCATTCGCCTGCTAAAAATATGGGAGGTCACAATTACTACTGCTCAGAAGCTAGTCGTTTGTTGTTCCTGTAAAATGTCATTTAGTATTTCTTGCCAGCCAGCATAGTTTTGATTCTGTTTACTTACTTCTGCCAGATATCTCCTCTACAAAGATAAGGAGCTTCACTATCTCACCCATCAATCATTTCTGTATTTCTCCTGGGTTTCTCATTTAGTTATTAGATAGTAACAAGAGTTGCTATTTGCCATTTGCTATGCTGGTTTCTTCTTGTAGTCTTCATAGTCTTGATTCAACTGAAGTTTACACAATGACAGCTATAATAATGTTATAAATAACATAAGAGTCACATTCTGAATGTGACATGACAGCAAAAGATACCTTGAAGGTGTGCATCAAAGTAGGATGGGTTTTCACCAAAATGTTCTCATCTTTGTAACTTTGATTATGGCTCTGCATAATTTCAGAAACATATACTAATGTCTTAAAGAAATGGAGTTATAAGCAAATATCTTGTATTATTTCTGGAGACTTTTACCTAGGTGCTTTCTCCAGTGTGTAATAAATCATTCATTTGATTTGTTATAGAAGGAACCTGGAACAAAGGCTAATAAAGGTTCTAAAGGGAAGAAGAATGAAAAACAGGAAGCTGCAAAGGAAGGTACTACACCATCTGAAAATGGTGAAAGTAAAGCTGAAGAGGTACTTTATATATCCTGCTGATTCAGTCAGTGTTTTAAAATTCAGTTTCTGAGCTGTTGAAAGCATGTTCATAATACTTTTTTTTGTTGCCCCCGTAATGTTATTACAGATTCTCATCTCTCGCTCAACTGTTAGTGTTTCAACATCCAGAGGTGTCCCACCCAGCACATGTCAGTAAAAAGGGCAGATTGAAACAGTGAAAGTTAAGGGTACAGTAGAGCATTCTGCATATGCAGTGAATAGGAGCAGATAGTAGTGTGGTGCTTTTCATTGTGAACAATGGAAGCTAGCAGGTAAGGTTTCTATGGCTTTTACAAACCAGGAACCTGTAAATGTAAGAATATTTATAGTTGTCCTGTCTATAATACAATAGTTGTTAAATAACTTGTTTCGTCTACTTCAAACTTTTGTAGCAAAAGGAAAGATGGCGAGTGCTGAAAAGTTGTTTAGAGAAGATGAAATAGGGTTAGTCTTTCTTTATAAAAGGCAGACTGGCATAACATTGTCCCTTTTCCCTTTTACAGGCACAGAATTGAATCAGTAGATGACAGGTGCATATGAACTGACATGAACATTTGAGGATGTTTTTATGTACCTCTTGACAACTTTTAAAAGATATTTTTATCAAGGATTTTGTAAATGCTAATTTTTTAGGACTTACAATAAGTTGATAAACTATATATGAACACTTCTTCCTTCTGTATCAGTACTTCTAGAAATTCCCAACATTGTCAAGTTAAGGGAAAAAAAGCATCATTAACACAACTTTTGGAAAACAAAAGTATTTATAAAATTGAACAAGCATTCCATATATTTGCTTTTCAGAGGTGTAAGTCTTGGTGCATATAGTGATGTTTTTACTATGGGTGTTAGATTTTTTTGCCATTTCCCCCCTAGAGCAATAATCTGTGGTGCTTTTGTAATTAAGAATTAAGTGTTTTTAATGAAACATGTATACATTTGGCTACCTGCTGCCCGTTATGGGATCCTTTTTATTTTAAAAAAATAACAAAGTCTCAGTTCTAACAAATGTGGTTCATCAGTATCTTTTTAAATCAGATGTACGCCTTATAATGCTTGTCAGAAAAATATTAAGCACACTTGTTTAGAAATTTGGTTACAACAGTTATTTCAAAATCAAGATTATAGCTCATAGAAAACAGTGGGGCTTACAACATAATACTAAAAATTGATTGACTTTATGGTTAGGAACAGATAAGAATAATATTTACAATTCATGTATTTTAAGCAAATTAGCAGAGCTTTAAGAGGCAGCCACCCCCTTTGCAGAGCTATTTGCCAAATATACCAGAACACCCAAAGCCTGGATGGAAAACTAGAGTCTTTAAGGAGCTCTGATGAGCTATCTTACACACCTGGATGGTTCACACATCTTGAAGGCCTTATACTTTGTACAGAAAAATGTAAATTGCCCATGGATTATGTAACAAATTATTTTTTGCAGCACTGTTTTATGCTAAAGTATTGTAAGTGGAAATTAGTTTATTCTTTCTTGAAAGAACAGTTGTTTCACTTTTGTATCTTCTCTTAACTGTCTCCCAATCCATATTCATATATATGACTATGAAAACTGAAATTCGTCTCAGCTTAACCTTTAGTATTTTCTGTTGCTTTTTTGCATTTACTTAATTTTTTATATCAAAATTGAGATTTAAAACACTGGGGTGGTCTTCTGAAGCAATGCTGTAAAAATATCTTTGAAAGAGTCTATAATTGTAATGATGTTAAAATAGAGATTTTTTTTCTAACTCATATTAATGCTGCTTTAGCCTCTAGTTATTTCTCTCTTCTTTTGGGCTGAAATTTGAGTACTTTTATTTTCTGAGAGTTTGGAAAAATTTTCTTCATAACATTTTTATTGCTGCACTTGTGGCCATAATGTTTGGAGTTATATGCATGTTTCAACCAATAAAGTAATTATCATCCAATCCAAATGTCTTTATTTAGTATTTAGCAAAAATGATACTAACAATGATTAACTACTTTTACAAATATTAGTTTTAAAAGAGATTCAGTTCCTTTCCTATGCTTATGTTAGAGAAAAAATGATATAATGTAATAAAATTATTTCATGTGTTGATATACATGATAAATACAATATTATACATCAAAAGCTTGAAAATGTGTTTATATGAAAATGATTTTCTCCCTAGTCCATATCATTTTGCAAAGATTCAAGGCTTTGAACGGGTTTTGAATAATATGTAGCTCAATCTTTTCATACAGTAAAACGTAATAACATGATTTGTGATTGTTTTCTAAAGTAAAGCCCTACTGATTTTCTTCTTTAGCTTTTATCACAATAAAACCTAATAATAGGTTTATGATATACAAACACTAATGAATTTCTTTGCAGCATCTCTTTGATGTAGGATGCTGTTATTCTCCATCTTGCAGTTAGGTAATTAAGACACAAGAGATTCATTGCCCAATCTTTAAGGATTTTCTAATAGAAGAAAAAGAATGAATAGTACTTACATTGTCCTAGAACTGGAAAAAAAAAGAAAACTAGAAAAAAAATTGTTCATAGGAAAATTAGAAATTAAATCAAATGCTCCTGTCATAGTATTAGAAACTTTATGTATCACATGTCCATGATTTCTCCCCATGTCTAATATATTTTAAAATCTCTTTTACTAATTTTCCATTATTTGATAAAGTGAAATTTACACAGATTTCATATTATACAAAATGCAATTTTAGTTTGCTTGATGTATCAAAAAAAAAAAATATTACATTGGGACATACATTTTATGTAATGTAGGCACAATTGTAAGTAAAATCTGTAAAGCTGGATTATTTATTGATCAAAAATAGCATCCCATATATGAAATGTTAAATGTTCTTTGAAAGCCCTTTTTAAAAGTATATTTGAATCCTATTTAGTGTAGATTTCTTTTCCATAACAATTAACAACCTACATTTAAGATAGTACATAGAAAGAAATGGCAGATGACAGGAGATAAGGCATATGTTGGTTAAATGTCTCAGTTTACTTAAAACACATACAGTAGTATTATGATGGAAATATCCTTTGCTAAGAAAACACAAATTAGCATCTACTTGGACATTTTTTGCTCACAAGGTAATAGAAGAGAGATGGGAACATATGTAATGGCAAGCATTGCCCCTTCCAAATATCATTTTCCATCAATATGGACTCCAATATAGGCTATAGGGCAAACATTTAAATAGAAACCTCACTTGCATGCAGAGGCTAAAATCAAGGTTCTAGATTTTATAAGCCTGTAGCCTGTGATGGAATACAAACTCAGCAAACGTAAGGCAGAGATGGTGAATGGAATAGAATTATCACTTTTACATTTGTTCTTCCTCTTCAAATTTTGATTCTTTGCACCATTGAAACATACTTCAGAATTGTTGGCAGTATCCTTTCTCAAACCATTAAGAACATAATGTATAGGTGACTAGGTAGAATATTTGGTTCGTAGTGAAAAATATATTTCTCATAGCACTTGACATTACAATTTGAAATAATTTCAAAAAGGTAAATTTAAAAAAAATAAAATATGAGAAATATAAGTGATTGCATAATTACTTTATACAATTGTTATTAGAAAACCCAGTTATAAGAAGCAAAGATCCAAATAGCAATTAATGTAGGTGGGCCTCACTGATGAGAAAGTTAAAGGGAGAAAATGCATACACCTTATTTTTATAAGATCGAGATCAAGAAAAGATCAGGAAAAGTTGCAAACTAAGAAAACAGAAAAAGCTCTACAATTAGTGAGATTAAAAGGAACTGAATGAACTTTGAAGATTAAGGGAAGCTTAATCTATAAACCAAAATTACAAAGCAGAGATCACCACAAAATCTCACAGTTAAGAGAAACAGTATTAGGACTAGTGCCGTGTTTCCGTGAAAATAAGACATGTCCTGAAAATAAGACCAAGCCTGATTTTTGGGGTAGGTGTAAATATAAGCCCTCCCCTGAAAATAAGCCCTAGTGAAGGGGTGGGAGTGGCCAACACAGGAGGTAGCCCTTCCCTGGTCAGCTAATGGCAGCTTGGCCCCTTAATTGTGACCTGCGGATCAGCTGAGCTGATCGGGAGCTGCCTCTTGTTCTCTCCCCAGCGTTCTTGGCGCTTGCCCACCTCCCATCCATTCATCCATCCATCCCCCTCGCCTGCAAACTCCTGCCCCTATTGCAAGAGAGCAGCTGCCTGACACTTCTTGCCATGTGGTGCCTACCCAGCATTGAGGATGGCTGGCTTCCAAACCCCAGCTGGAAGCTGAGAAGACGCCAGTAGGCCAGCCACCTGCTGTTGAGTCTTCTGGCAGCCGGGACAGAAAGGTGGTGAAGGGTGAAGGGAGCTGCAGCCACACATGGGGAGATCACTCTGCCGCTACAACCATCCAAACACTGAGGATGGCTTGCAAAACCCGGCTGGAAGCTGCTAGAAGAGGAGAAGACACTGGTAGGGCCAGCCGCCTGCTATAGAGTCTTACGGAAGCCAGGGCAAATGCAGAGTCTTCCAGCAGCCGCTGCCTGTGAGTGCACTTCCCGCTCTATGGTGCCAACTCCATGCGACTGCCGGAAGATTCGACAGCAGGCAGCTGGCCCAATCAGCGTCTTCTCCTTTTCTAGCGGCTTCCAGCTGGGTTCTACAAGCCATTCTCAGTGCTCGGATGATGGCAGCAGCGCGGTCTCCCCATGCGGGGCTGCAGCTCCCTTTACCCTTCTCCACCTCTCCGCCCCGGCTGCTGGAAGACTCAAACAGCAGGCGGCTGGCCTGACTGGCATCTTCTCCACTTTCAGCAGCTTCCAGCTGGAGTTTGGAAGCCACAGAGGAAGCCATCCTCAATGCTGGGTGGGTACCACATGGCAAGACATGCTGGGTGGCTGCTCTCTTGCGAGCAGGACAGGAGTTTGCAGGCGAGGTAGATGGATGGATGGGAGGCAGGCAAGTGCCAAAAACACTTGGTAGAGAGAAAATGAGAGGCAGCTGAGAATGGCTTGCAAAACCCGGCTAGAAGCCGCTGGAAGTGGAGAAGACGCTGGTTGGGCCAACCGGCTGCTCACTGGCTTCGCCAACATCAATATGGTGAGGCCTGGGAGGCGTGCAAGTGGAGGAGGGAACAGGCACTCGCGTGGCTTGGCGCCTTTGGGCTGCTCACTTCCCCCCCCTCCGCGGGAGGGGCAGGGCTCGATTGCGCACAGAGGAAGCTTCTCTCTGCTAGACCTCCTGAAAAGGCAGCCAAGTTGTTATTTCGGGGTTCAAAAGAAAATAAGACCTTGTCTTATTTTCGGGGAAACACGGTAGAAATCAGTGTTCATAAAAATAGACCTGGAATAATTTTCTCCCTGATACCAAGTACTAATGCATTCCCTGATACTAGGAACTCTTGAAGGTTCCTAGTAGGCATTGTTGGAATTTCTCATTTGAAGGTGACTAATCCTGAATTTGCCAAAGTATGCATCCATTATTACCAAAGTATTTTACTGTATGGAGGACGAGGAAAACAGGAGCTCCACTGTCCTACTCTGCTTCCGAAATCCCTTGCTGTGGCATTAAGGGAACAGGAAGACACCAGACTCCACTTCATCATCTGTCTTCCTAATAAGGGAGCAGGTGCTGTTTATCTGCTTCAGCTTTGCATCTCTGCTTTTCTACCTGAAATAAGTCTCTAGCCAGACACATTAAGGCTTTTACCCTGGGAACCACTACAGAGTGGAAGTTTGAGTGTAACTGCTATGTCAATAGGGATGTCCATCTTTATTTTTTGCTTTCTTTGTAATCCAGATACATGAAGCAAATATAATTTCAACTCTTTCTTATGCTCAGTGCCAACTATTACTTTGCTTTACCATCAAGATTTGTTTATATAAACTTAAATAATTGCTTTCACGGGAAATGGCTAATATCGTTCCATAATTATGTGAAAGACTAAAGATTGCAAAAGCTGGTTGGGTTCATAGAATTATGCTTTACTTCCTGGCAAGATTACTAGCCAACCTGCAGAAATTCGTATCTATTTTGTATCAATTACTGTATGTTGGCCCTCAGTGAATGCATTCTTGCAGTTTCCACACCTCCTTTGTTATCACATTTCTCATTTATGTAGTTAATTCACTATATTCATTTTTTTGCAAGTATGTTGCATGTAACAGTCTTAATTCTCAGGATGGGTTTTTGTATCATCTAGAATGCTGCTATTTTAGGAACCTAATATAAAGGGAAAGTGAAAATTAATAAGCACTCTACAAGTAACTCCATTTAAGAAACCCTTATGGTCTTTAATACAATAATATTTCCTATTACACTTACATAGGTAAAATATGAACAGATGCATATCTTTAAAATGGGCATAACTGGGCAGCTTCATGGAGTTGTACTAGATCATATATACAAATTTTGTTAATTTTTAATACAGATATTGATGAAGAAACATTAATTTCTCCATATAAACTTAATTTCTAGTTACATGTAATTGTTTTTTTTAAGGCCCATATAACAAGCCCATGGATGTCGATGTCTTTTCAGTTATGCAGGCATTCTACTATTTTAGCCAAGTTGTTTAGATCATAGTGGTTGCCATTACATTTCCATGTTACATTTCTATATAGTTAGTATTCCTTTAAGCAGACACCACTAGTTCACTGTACCAAACATAAAGTTTGGTCATTTTATATCCTTAAACTTGAGAATTTTTAATTATTTAAATGTGGTCTTGAATGTACTATAATTGTCAACTAAAAGAATTTTGTTTCATTAGCATACACATGCACACACAGAAAGTAAAAGTACAGTAATTGTTAAAAGATTTAAAGCCTCCTAAAAACATGATTATCCAAATAAGCATTCATGAAAAGATAGCATTTATCACTAAGGCCAATACTTCCCAGCCTACCACATTCCAGATATCTGGGATTCCACTTTCCATAATCCTCAATTCAACATATTCATTAACATTTAGAAGATAGCAATTTGGACAAGGCAATCCTGGTTATCTCTGATTTTATTTCTTGTTCACCCAGAAAATGTAGTTGAAAAATCCATCATTATTTCCAATGTGTAGTCTAGTGTCACTAATTTAGCCTTAACTATAAATGCTGAATGTGAAAATAATCCTCATATACTACACTGAAGGTGAATATTAATATTTTTAGCATGGATTTTAGGCCACCAATGCTTTCTATTTAAGAGGATACATAGTTAGAAATATGCAATTCTTAATTTCTGACATATTAGAAAACAGAAAAAGTCAATTGGAAAGGCACTGGGTTCTTGCTTTTATGGTTTTGCTGTTTTAGTTGTGGTGGTGTGAGTCACCCAGAGTTGTATTGTAATAAGGCAGCCATACGGATCTTTTAAATAAATAAATAAAACTAGAAAACGATGGTATATATTCACTCCTTGTTTAGAGTTCAAGTTTCACTCCACTGACCAGATTGTTATGCAAAATGATTGCTAGTATATGTGTGTGAGAGAGAGACAGGCAGACAGACACTGCAAAAATTATTGGTTCATGCCATTTCGTTCAGATGTTTTTGCATAGCCATTTCAGTGTTATACCATGGCATGTATTATCAGGTATATAAAATTGGATTGTAAATGTGTATTGTCAGAATTTTTTTATTACCATCAAATTTGTGGTCATTAACCAAGGTTAGCTAAACAAAGAGTGGGTATAAAAGAATCCACAATTCTCCCATTGAAGTTATGTGATAAGTGGACAGTTTTAGGGAACAGTTAATACATGCTTTATATAATAATTCTGATTCTGTTTTATAGCATTATACAACGGATGATTTATATCTGAAGACAGAAATGTCTTCAGCTTTGAATACTGTTCTGCAATATGTTGGTCAGGCAATACCAGGCAGTTTTCTTTTTTTCATTTCTAAAGTATTATATCTATATATCCAGTGTCTGTGTGTCTGTGTCTGTGTGTCTGTCTGTCTGTATCTATCTATCTGTGTTTCTCCAAAAAAAAAAAAAGGCCCGGTCTTATGTTCTTTTGACCCCGCAAAAAACTGCTAGGCCTTTTTTTGGGAGGGTTCTAAATTATTGACTCACCTCGCAGTGGTGGCACCCTGCTGTTGTCCCACTTCTTCTGTGACCGCTTGCCACCACTCACACGCATCGTTCCAGCCTCCATTTCACCTTCAGATGCCTGCCAGAAAATATCTGTACCCAATAACAGAGCTCCAGATTGATCCGGAGCTCT
>JANHFK010001594.1:28065-39596 GCA_036250565.1 Sibynophis collaris
CCTGCCAGAAAGTATCTGTACCCAATAACAGAGCTCCAGATTGATCCGGAGCTCTGTTATTGGCTGCAGATAACAGATGCCGACAGGCATCTGAAGGCGAAATGGAGGCCAGGGTAATGCGTGTGAGTGGCAGCAAGCGGCCGCAAAGGCGATGCAGGTATTGGGGTGTGCGAGGCGTGGTAAGTAGCTCCACCCCCCATCACCACCCTAGCTTATTTTTTACCTGTGTGCCTTGCCTCCCCCTTCACCCCGGGGCTGGCGGGGTCTTAATTAGTGCTAATTTTGTAGGTGGGGCTTAATTTGATCGCATGCACTCAAAAACGTGATAGGGCTTCTTTTCAAGGTGGGTCATCTTTTTGGAGAAACGTATCTATCAGCTGATTAAGAATTGAAAACTAAATTAGATGACTTCAAAAGAACACTATGTAAAACAGTTTGCTTAGACTTCTTTTATTATGATTTATACATGTCTGAAGCATTGAAGTTAGCTGTTCAATTCTCATCTTTTTGGGCAAGTGTTTAGGAAAGCAAACTATTAATCCTATACATTTGTACAATGGTACATAAAATATTAGAACTCTATCTTTCTAACAAAATGTAAAGAAACCTAGTAGCAGTGACAAGGAGAATGTGACTGAAAATGACAAGATAGCTTGTTGTGCATGAATGAAACTTGAAAATAAATTTGGAATATTAGGATTTTAGAAAAGTTTGTTGTTGAATTAAGAATGGTTAAGGTGACTTCATTCGCCAGCAAATCATTTATTACTTGAAAATCCAAGGACTATACTGGACTTTGTTGTGGCCAAGAGGGTCTTTGCACAGACCCATCTAACATACCAATTGCACCCATTCCTAGAGTAGGAGCATCTTTAGTTACTTAAGCCCAGACTCCAGCAATGGCCTCTATGTTGGGCTGCCCTTGAAAATTACTGATTCAGAATACAGCAAACATCAATGACATGCCACAATATGCCCATGAGCCAGCACTGCTTTGTAAAATAAGCTTGTTACCATTTAGTTTCCAGGTGCATTTCAAGGTTTTGGTTATGACTTACAAAGCCCTTGATGACATAAGGCCTGTTATTGAGGGACTTCCCATTTCCAATAATTTCTTCCTACACATAAGATTAGGCAGACTGGATACATTCCAGATTCCTTCAACCAATGTCTCCTATCAGACTCTAAAAGCACACCTTTTCTGTACTATAAGAGTCCCAGCCTGCAAACATTTTAAAAGTCTTTGGAAACATGGTTTTACCCAGGCCTGGGCTGTGATAGTTGTGGAGCCTCTGCTGGTTTCCCCCACCCTCACAATAGATTGGGCTTACTTTTTTCCTCCCCTGATATCCATGTTCTCATTTTGTTTCACGCTTTTAAAAGGTAAGTCACCCAACGATGTGTGGGTGTTTGGTAACCATGAACTCCAAAACTATGAAACATTGTAAGTAAATAGAATTGATTGTTTTCATGTACTTTGAAGTATGCGCTGAACTATGTGCATCTCAAATCTTTCAGAAGATTTGAGATGCACATAAGGAGAATAATGGAATTCCAATTGTAGGAGGTGAAGTCCTCATGGATGTTAAATGTAGCTCCATAACAGGTAAAGTATTACAAGATGCACACAAGATCAAACCAAATCAAATCTTTATTTGATCATAGATCAACAAATAAAACACTTTGCAATTTCAAAAAAAAAGTCTGAATTTCTGATTCATCTCCTAATTACTGAGATTTGATAGATTTTTTAAAAGAAACTTGCAACTAAATCACAATCAATGACTGCTGCTAGAAGTGTCAGGATTTTAAAGGGAAATTAAATAATAGCTTATATAAAATAGAAAGAAAACAAATAGGATATTAACTATAGTTGCTCTCTTTAGATTTTTATAAAGGAAATGCAACCTATTATATCAAACTTAACTTTTGTTCTACTTTCTAATATGAATAATTCATTTATACTTTTTTACATGCTGTTTTTATTTTTTTCTAAGTTAGCTGTTTTAATACATTACAAAATATGAATAATACATTATAGAATAGAGATAGTAACTGAATATAGTGTTTATACAATAGAAACTGTAAAGTGTTAGCTCTGTGATGATTTAGATCAATTAAATATTAAAAGATGGGACAAAAATTAATTCAGCATTAATATGATTTCTAGGACATTGATTAACATAAGTTTAATTGTAGCATTAATGTTACATGTGATTAATAAAAAGTTGAAAAATTGTTAAATTAGATGTTTAAGCTTAATATTAAGTCTCTGCTATGTTAATATATATTGTTGGGCAGAATATTGGGGGGGGGGGATGGATAAAGGAAATTAAAAAGGAGCTATTTGAAATTTATTCCTAACTTCCCTTTTCTTTATACTAAATAGTTTGAAGAGTATAAAGAGGTCCTGCTCTACATTGATAATTACAGGGAATCCTCAGTTAACAATGGCAGCCGGAATTGGAATTTCCATTGCTAAGCAATGCTGCCATAAAGTGTGAAGTCACATGACCACACTGCTTAGCAATCGTAGTTTCAATAGCTGTTGATAAGCCTGTTGCTAGTTGCAACTTCCTGCAACCACATGACATCATGTTTAACAACAGCTTCCCAGAAAGTTTCTCTGCTGACGCTGCTTGTTGGAAGCCAACAGTAAACGTTACAAATGGTGAGCACATGACCATGGGACATTGAAACATCTTGTGAGTGGGTTACAAAGCACCCAAATCACAATCGTGACTGGAGACACTATGTTGGTTACAACTACGAATATTGGTCAGAAGTACCACTTGTCCAGTGCTGTTGTAAGTTTGAATAGTTGCTGAATAAGTGATCATTGAGAATCACCTATATTTAACACTGATAAATATATGTTTATTAAAGTTTATTTTCAATTCATGATAGGATTGTGAAAAAGTATTAAAATCTGTATTTACCAATAAATAATGCTACTCTGTATAATACTAAACTGGGCTGGACCTATTAAATATTTTTGTATGAGAGAACATCAGGAATTTCAGGACCATAGGATAGACTGAGAATTTGAAAAATATTCTGGAAAAAGCTAATAGCAAACAACAACTATATGCTGCCAAGAAAACCACATGGACATATTTATATAGTCATCAAGAGTTGACTTTGATCCAAAGTTGTCTCTATCTTTAAATTAAGCACAACAAATTATTCATATTTCCATCAGTTTTGAATGGAAATTCCTTTTGAAATTAATGGGCTTACTTCTGAATGATTATGTTTATGATACATTGCTTGATAAATTATTCACCTTAAGATCTCATTTCATTCTAGGTTCATTAGGTAATTTTCTACCTAGAAAAATTTCAAACTGGAAAATTATTCCAAATTATGGAAACATAAGTGAAAGTCATTCATTTTTGTAGTTAATGCTCAAAAAGTGATAGAGAGCTTGAACAAAAGCTAAAACCTTCTATTTTATTTTACTCTAGTTCATCTCCCCCAACTTTTGAGGATTCGGTGTCTCTTTCAGTTCAGAATTCAGGGCAAGAAGTACCGGTAGCTTGCCCACCCAACCCTCTGATGTCACTGTGAACATATGATGCATTACAGTGGCATTGGCTTAATGACTTTAAAAATGAGTGTGATCTACAAAGAATAAATGTATATATAAGTAAAAATGCTTCACTTTTTGGATGAAAAATACAACTGAAATCCAATAAAAGAGGCAGAGGCAACAGATTACAATTTTAAAACTATATGTTTGCAGTTGCATAATACAGATATTCTCTGTTATTAGTACATTTATTTAAATATACTGAACAAGTGAAGAAATAAGCTTTGAATATAAATGCAGCAATTAAGACTATCAAGGAAGCTTCCAATATAGATAAAGGAGCAGTTGAGAGGCTGCTCCTTCTTATTAGTGCATGGATGTATTTTGTTAAGACAAGGACAATCTTAGCACATTGATTATGAACACACATTTAAAATACTATGTTTGAAGTGGCCAACAGGGATAACACATATATTACTGTATTTTGTTCATATGTGAAATATATCACTAGTTTTACAATATTTTTGCACTGAAAATTTATCTCTTAATATTTAACCTGTAACAGGTACTAAATATTAAAGGCAGTCTTTTAGAAACATTTTAGTTTAGTATGCCTATGTATAATACATATAAAATAAAAATACTAAAATGATTATTAGAACAAGTCATCACTGAGATAAACTAAATATTCTCAGAATTCCTTCAATATTCTAGGGCAACTTTAAAGATACATAAATATACAGGGTTTAAAAAAAATTATTTAGAGGTCAGATGATTGTCTAATAAACTTTAATGGTTTAATAAACCCCATATATAATTGATTTCACAATTACTGTAGGAGTTAAATCTCCCAAGACAGCAAATGTACAAAATAGAGCCAATAGCAATTGATTTTTTTCAACAAATATTTTGTAAATCTTATAATAAAGTATTCTTGCTCTAAGCGTTATTTTTGATATATATTTTATACTTATTTTTGCTTTTATTTAACAAACACATAATACAAGTGTCATATTTAAAAATACACTAATCTGTTAGTGTTTTTTAAAAAGTATTTTATTGGTTTTTTCAAAATATACAGGGAGAAATAGGGTAGGGGAGATAAGTAAGATTTTTTGACAGCCCTGCCAAATTGGAGGGTACAATTTCCATTTAAAAATAGCAGATTAATCATAACATTTTATCAAAATTTCATAAAAACATCTCTTCACTTGAAAAAAGATAAAAAGAATAAAAAACATTTCAAACATTATTTGCAGATTCAACAGCATATTTTATAACTTTCAACTGTATTTTAAAAAGAATATTTAAAAAAAAGAAAGACAATTTCTTGTCTTGCGACCTAAGCTTTTTACGTATTACTCCTTTCCCCCCATCTTCCATGGGAGCTGTGGTCTCTCCCGTCTCAAATAGTTGTGTAGTATCACACACCCCTGTTGCCCCTAATTCTTCTTCTTCCAGAAGGAATTTATGTTCTTTTATAAAGGCTTCATAATCTGTTAGTGTTTTCATGACTTCTAAAATAATTAAAATGGACTTCAAGACTTCTGGCATATATTTTAGAATCAGGTTACTTCTAAGAAGTTTGGTTAGATAGAATCAATTCGTACTATATATATAAAAACTTAATTTGGGATAAGACATAAACTAGAGTAATTATTTGATTACACCAATGTTACTAAGGAAAAAACAAAGTGAAATCAGGCTTCTTCAAACACTTGATTGGTCTTGAAAATGAGAAGGTTGATATATAAATTTGATGGTGAAATCTGCAAGAAAGCATCTTTCCACTCATACTTACAAGCATCTCCTAAGTATGTAAAACTTTGCAAACATTTCTTTTCAAGGAATACCTCACTATGTCTATAGAAAATGCTACATTTATTATTTCAAATTTCTGTCCTTCTCAACTCAGCCAGTTTATAGCTAAAATTTTTAAAAAAGTTCAAGATGAAAAATAAGCTAGTTAATTAGACTGCATGCTGTAAATCTCAACATTTGAAAGTTTAAGTTTAATGGAGAATCAGATAAGTGAACCATCAATGTTTATTATCTTTATTTTTGAAGAGATTAAGACTATTAAGAGGAGTCTTAGGATCTTATAGGCCCAGTAGTACCCATTCTAGGGCCTTCCCAAAGTTTTGGATGATGTTGTACTCTTCTCTCAGAGTTGCCACAGAAAGACAATTTCAAATGTAGTAGAAATATTTTAAACACTACGAAATAATATTAATTGTATTTAATTATATTTAAGACTGCTTGTCTGGTACTTTTCTGGAATGCAGTGCACACTTCACTAAAATGTCATTGGCAACTTCTATCTGAAAATGATTGTGTCTGTTCTATACCCTATAATGATCTCTTCAAAAAGCTATCTATATGTAACCGAATGTTTATATAGAAAGTGTAACCATTTACAGAATGAAGGAATAAAACACACTTGAAAGGTAGATCAGATAGTTAATTCTTCCTAAATTAATCAAGGTGTATAATGATCGTTTCCTCCTGCTCCCTACCTCTACTTGTATATTAGCTCAGATGCTTCAGTCTGAAAATATGTTAACCAAAATTCATAACCAAGAAATTCTGACTTAATATCTCATATAGGCAATTTATGATGCTGAAAGAGATCACAGAAGTTGAAGCAATAAACAGGTTATATGACTAATTGTATGAATGAATTTAAATCACAATAATAGTGGATAACTACTGTGTTATTTGCTAATGGCAATAGAAACTATTGATATATGTAACTGCAGTTTAAAATATCAAAATGTTTTATTGCCTGATACAACAGCTAAATGATTGTATTACGGGGCAGGCTATTTGGCCAATCCCTTAAAAGGTTGAAAAACGCTGAAAGATTTAAACTACATAAATGTGACGATTATTTTAAAGTATTTAAAATTATCATCCTTTTGTGAAAGGTAAATAAGTTTTGAATTCACTTCTTACATAAAGACTACGTTTTTTGAAAATGCTTTCTGGACACATTGGAATATTTTATTTAAAATATTTATTTAAATAAATAAAAGGACCAAAAATTTAAATTTGTATTGCTATGAATAACATTTTATGACTATTATTGAAACTAATAGTTTTAATTCGGGGTTCCCCTAAGAATCTTGTGTTAGTAAAGAAAATCCCCCTTTTTTTTTAGAAACTTAGCCTTGATTTTAAAAGCAGACATGCTGAATCAGGAAACATCAGGAACACTTTATTATACACTTAAGTCTTTATCATTACAATGTCTCATAATATTGGTTTACTGTAGGCTATAATACACTGCTACTTCATAAATTGTCATGAAGTTTTTGTTCCTTCCTACTTTGGTAACCACAGTGAAATATGGTAGGCAATTGCAAGAGGCAAAAACTAGAATGAATCACAATCACTCTTTTCATAGATACATCAAATGTAAAATATAGATTACCTGGTCTACATATTGCATTCAAATGCATCACCTTGCAAAGAGAAAAAAATAATATAAAAAATAATGGAGAAAAGAAAAGCTAATTGGTATCATATCTGATTACCAATTTATTTATTGAAAATAAAGTCATATATGTCTAATATCCTTAGTTTGGTTGTTTTCATACCTAACAACAGTTTAACTTTTCAGATTGACTATCACTTGTTCTTCATTATAAAATGTAGAAATTCAAAAATGTAATTCATTTCAGGTAAAAGGATTTTTTTGCAAAGAATATTTTATACAATTAAGCATTTGTAGCAAGAATTTTCATTTCAGAGTTTTGTAAAGGTTTCTTTCTTGAAATATATTTTAATGCACTGATAGTATCTGAAGTAGTTTTGTAATGTTTGAACTAAATAGAAAGTGTTAAAACTATCTTCAATGGTATATATCCATATTACACATTATATATATCATTCATTGCAATATCAGATATATTTTACAAAAACCTTATCCCCAAAATATCCATTTTACTTATGAAAGTTCATAATTAGATAGAAATATTTTCTAAGAAAAATGATCAGAACTATTAGAAGTGATTTTGACAGTTCAAGTCTTGAACAACTGTTTAAAGTATATACTGTACAGCCATTTGCAACTTTTAAGTACTGTAATTTCTCTAGATTAAATCAAATGTCCTAGAGGTGGAATTGAAAAGGACAAGCAGTTGCTACACACAGAACAGGGAAGCATAATTGATTCTCTCTGGACTAGGCAAACATCTGGTAGAGAAAGTTAGACATTTTCTAAAACAGCATGGGATATAGTGCAAAAATGTTGGAGAGGGAGGTGGAATTGGCAACAAATGTCTCTCTTCATTGTCCCTTCAGGATTTGCTAATGCATCTAAGTTCTTCCCTTCACAAAAAGGCTTTTTATATCATATATTTAATAGTTCACTGCTAATATCCTATTCATATTTGTAAAGCAAATCCAAATAAATTAGGTGCCGCAAGTTCCTTATTACAAAGCAAGCCATAAAAGCTGTGATATAATTACTTCTGCACTGGAAAGCAAATCATGCAATGCAAAATTGCATAAATCCCTAATTTTCAGTAATACTTCTACAATAGACTAAATATTTAAACCAACATTTATTATTCCTGTATGTGGCCCTACAGAACTATCACATGATTAAATACATATTTAGATACTGTACCATAGTTTAGATAATATCGTGTTTTGCATGACAGATCAGGTATTAACAAAAGATTTCATATAATTGTCCTAATTAAGTGAATACAAGTTCATTCATGAACTTTATCTTAATACTCTTCAGAAAATATCCTATAGAAATCAATTATTCATCATGAATAGTTAGGAGATATAAATAACAGTAAATGTTATTTTATGATTAATATTTCTAATTTCTTATTAAAAATAAGTCATTTTCTTTATAAAGTAAGCTGTTATCCTCTAGCAGTATGATCATGGATGGGAGATGATAAATTTCCTGAGTATATTAATGACCCCAAAAATGAGATGCTCATATTTAGCAAAGTTAACACAAAATCATATGTCAACAATAGATTCCCATAAATACAATATGATTTTGCAGAAAATTATAAAATCACAATTATAACATACTATATTTTGAGCAGCCATTTTAATTTAAAAGAGACAATGTTCTTCATATAAAGCAAGGCTCATTTATAACAGAATTGGCTCACAAAGAATCTTCTCATCACAATGAACCAGTACAACTAAAACAAGAATGACAGAAATAAAAATTCAAAAGCAATACTTTGTAAGGAAACCTGGAAAATCTTACTGAGATTAAATACTTTACACTACTAAATTACATTGAAAACTGAATTAATAAAATATAGTTATAATTTCAGCATTGAATAATATTACCAGTAATCTCAATTTGTTACAATACCAAAAGAATACTTAACCTTCTATGGAAGAAAAAATAGCTTGCATTCCAGAATAATAAAGAATAAAAGTTCACAACTCTTGTCTGTAACTCTTCACTTATATGATTAGTATTTTTGATACAAAATCATTTTTGTATATAAATTCAGATTATGCAATATGAATTGAAATAGAATTATGCAAAATGCAAAATAGTAATTTCAGAGTAAAAAAATATTTCCATATTAAATAATGAAATATACCCTCAATCTGACATAAATAAAATTTGTTAGAACAAGCTTATTTTGCATCCATAAGCAATTAAAAAAGCAGGTATGACCATTTTTTAAATCTATCCACAATTTCTAAGAATTGCTTTTTATAGTCTGTATCATAAATAAAGAGTTACAGAATACTTTATTAAAAGAAATCTTTATGGAAAAGAGCAATGTAAGTAACATTTGTATTCAATTGAACATTATAGGCAAATATTAGAACCTAGAATCAAATGGAATTCATAAAACAGTAGTACAAAAATGATTGATATATTAGGTTTATTATACTACTAAAACTAGTTAAAATGTTACAAAAGTAACATTCGAAATACATGTAACTTTAGTTTATATTATGATATTAATCAAAGAACCATGAATGCAATGTTTCTTTTTTTCCAGATGTAACCTAAATTGTGTTGGACTAGCTACATACAATATTTTATTTAATTTTCCTGTACATATTTTATAGTGTAAAATGAAGCTGAAACATTAATGCTATAATTCCTCTTAAAGCAACAGTTTTATGCTAAAACAAGCATTTATGTAGTAACTGTTTCCTTTTGTGGGCCCAGTTCTGAGTAACTTGATCTATAACTTCATTTTAAATCATCACAGACTGCAATATTATAACTGGTTATTAATTAAATGCTATATAGCTTGCATCAGTTAAACAGTTTTCTAGTAAGGAAAAAGACCATTTTAGCTTAGTTAAGTATTCACTTACTAAAATGTAAATGTAATTGGCCTATAACTAATGCAACCCAATTATTCCAATGGCTACATATCATTCTTATTGGAGGCAGAATACACACACACACAATCTTATTTTCAATCTCCAGTCATAGATTTTTCATACAATCAATAGGTACCGGTATGCTTTTGGCAGAACATAAATAAACCTGTTCTTCACAATGAAACAAAACGGGTCATTTTTGGCAGATTAAGTCTATTCATTGCCTATATGCAGCATGAAAGACAAAAAGGAAATGTGACTATTAAGCTTGCCTAACCCTTCTGTTTGTTATTGATCCAGCTGTAAATTACCTCACCTCAAATCCAACCATACTTCCATCTCATCCCATCCTTCTCAATGTATTCATTTTCATAAAACTGTATTGTTCGTACAAAATAGGGGGGGGGAGAGCCCACCATCTCCCATTGCTAAACTGGCAGCGACCAGGAAGAATACTGAGGCTAAAATTAAGCACAATTGATAACAACAGGATATTATTCATCATCCCAACCAGAGAGAGAGAAAAAACAACAACAAAGGACAATTTACAGAAAACGTTTAGCAAAAACTAGACATTTTATTGGTCACTCACCCCGATTCTCCCACTCATACTGAGGAACACTCACACAGGAATATATACATATAACTATATACATATATATGTATATATTTATACATGACATGGTAACTTACAAGCAGATGGAAAGCTGTACCATATAAAGGCGGCAAGGAGGGCCATGAAAGCAAGAGAGCCTGGCAGGACTCTGCTCAACCTTCCTCCCTCCCTCTTTCCAAAAGGCCCTGATAACGAGGGCTAAGTGGAGCTCCTCATGCCCGCCTCACCCAGTGAGGCCTACGGTCCCTGGGGGCATTTTTGCCTCATTTGGTTCCTATTTCGGCTACATTGAAACTAAGCAACTTCCAGCGCCACCGCCGCCAACGGGCCTCTTCCCCTCCCCCCTCTCGCACGAGGTATCCCTCCGCCGAGGCCTCCCAGCTCTTCACAGAGAAAGCGCCTTTCTGCCGAGCGAGCTTTACCCGCCCACCCTCCACCCCGCCTCTGCTGCTCCGACATCTTCTTCTTCCCTCCGCTGTTGAGCCGGCACGCGATTCCTTTCCGCCTGCCTCAGCACACCGAGGACCGGCATCCGAGCCCTTGGAGGGTTGTCGGGAGGTCGAAGGCGACGCGGGCCAGGGGTGCGCGGCCAAGGGGGTGTGCGCGCCCTGAGGGAGGGGGCCGGGACTCTTTGTCGCGGCGGAGGGATCGCGCTCTCTGGCGCTGAGGCAAACGGTCAGGAGCAGCGGCGGCAGCAGCAGCAGCGGCGGCGGCGGGTTTTGCTGCGAGTTGTTGTTTCCTCCTCCTCCTGCCCGGGGCTCGAATGGTGGAGCTCCGACTCTCGTTGCTGCTGAAGAAACCGTGACAGCCACTGGGGGAGCGTGCTTTTCAACTGCAGGGCCCCATCGCCGAGGAGCTCGGCCTGAGAGAGCCGGGCTCCTCCGCTCGCCATGTCCGGGGACGGCGGCTCCAGCAGCGGCGGCGGCGGCGGCAGGCACTCGGCAGAGCTGCGAGCGGGTAAGTGGGTGCCGGGCCGGGACTGCCGCTTTACAGGCCGCCTCGCCCCTCGCTTCGCCCGTGCTTTCACGGGATGTGGGTGTGTTT
>JANHFK010001594.1:67628-79963 GCA_036250565.1 Sibynophis collaris
AGCCATGAAGAGCTTTAAAGGTGATAACCAGCACCTTGAATTGCACCCGGAAGCAGATTGGCAGCCAATGCAGCTCCTGCAGGAGAGGTGATACATGTGCACACCGGGGTCTGCATAGAACCATGCGGGCTGCTGCATTTTGCACCAAATGGAGTTTCTGGATGCTCTTCAAGGGCAGCCCCATGTAGAGCGTGTTGCAATAGTCAAGACGGGAAGTGACTAAGGCATGAATGACTGTGAGTAGGGATTGCCGGTCCAGGAAAGGGCGTAACTGGCGCACAACTCGCAGTTGTGCGAAGGCCCTCCTGGCCACGACTGTCACCTGCTCTTTGAGCAGGAGTCGAGAGTCCAGGAGTACCCCCAGATTACGTACCGGGTCTGTTTGGGGTAGTGCCACACCATCCAGGACCAAAGATGGCAATTCTCCCTGAGCCAACGAACCCCAAACCCAGAGCCACTCAGTCTTGCCAGGGTTTAGTTTCAACCCATTGCTCCCCATCCAACCCCTAACAGCCTCCAGGCACTGCGAGAGGGAGGACACTGCATCACTTAACTCACCACGGGCTGAGACATACAGCTGAATATCATCAGCATATTGATGATACCTCAGTCCATGGTGATGGATGATCTCATCCAGCGGCTTCATATAAATGTTGAATAGGAGTGGAGAGACTATCGAAACCTGTGGCACCCCGCATAGCAGTGGGTGAGGGCTGGATCTCTCCCCTCCTATCAGTACTGACTGAAAGTGGCCACAGAGGAAGGAAGTGAACCAGGATAGCACAAGGCCTCCCACTCCCATCTCCTGAAGCCGCTCCAGGAGGATACCATGGTTGATGGTATCAAAAGCCGCTGAGAGGTCAAGTAGAGCAAGGATGGATGCACTACCCCCATCCCGCTCCTGCCAGAGATTATCCAAAAGTGCAACCAATGCCGTTTCTGTCCCAAATCCAAGCCTGAATCCTGACTGGTAGGGGTCAAGACTGGTAGGGGTCAGATAATCCGTTTCATCCAGAAAGCTCTGGAGCTGCCGCGCAACCATCTTCTCAATAACCTTCCCCAAAAAGGGAAAATTGGAGACAGGTCGGAAATTATCCACCAGGGTGGAGTCTAGCGATGGCTTCTTAAGAAGAGGGCGGACCACAGCCTCCTTAAAGTGGTGGGGCTCTGCCCCCTCCTGTAGGGAAGCATTAATCATCACCAGAGTCCATTCGCCTGTCACCTCTTGGGAGGCTTTCACAAGCCAGGAGGGACATGGGTCTAATACGCAGGTGCTTGCACGCATACTCCCTAGGATCCTGTCCACTTCCTCGGGAGCAACAGGGTCAAACCATTCCCAGATAACAGGGCAAGAACCTGCCTCCGGGGCTTCCACCGGACCAGCAACTACACTGGCATCTAACTGGGAACAAAGTCGAGCGATTTGGTCTTCCAGAAAAATCTGCAAACTCCTCAGCTCGTCCCTTCAGGTGGACCTCCGTCTCCTCCTTCCCCAGGAGGAGGAGGCTCACCTTAAAGAGAGTCGCTGGGTGATTATCTGCAGACGCAATTAGTGTGGAGAAGTATTCACACTTCGCTGCACGAATTGCCACAAGGTAGGCTATAGTAGCAGCTCTTACCTGTGTTTGGTCGAGTTCATCCCCTGTCTCCCGCCAGTGGCGCTCTAGACGTCTCCTCATGCGTTTCATCCCTCTCAGTTCCTCTGTAAACCATGGGGCACTGCGAGGTCTACGGGTGGGGAGAAGTCACATGGGTGCAATCCTATCCAGAGCCTCAGTCACCTTCCTATTCCAAACAGTGGCTTAGAGCTCAGGTGGACTGCACAGTAGATCTGCAGTTATAAGCCCAAGCTCCTTCTGGAACCCTTCCGGGTCCATTAGTCGATGCGGGCGGACCAATCTAATAGGTCCTGCCTCCCTGCGGCGGCGGGGGGGGTACAGCTCTTGAGAAACTCATTGCCATCAGACTGTGATCTGACCATGACAAGGGGACCAAGGACAGGTCCACCAATTCCAGGTCACATAGACACTGCTCCAAGAAGAACACCAAATCGGGTGTGTGACCATTATTCCTGGTTGGGCCCTGGATGAGCTGGGACAGATCCATGGAAGTCATGGTTTCCATGAAATCTCGGGCTACCTCCGACCCCAACCCTAGGGATGGCAGGTTGAAGTTCCCCAGAACTATAAGCCTGGGGAATTCCACCACCAGCCCTGCGGTGAGATCTAGGAGCCCAGGTAGGGAAGCTGCTATGCAGCAGGGAGGCTGGTACAGGAGCAGCAGCAATCCCATCTGATCCCTTGAGCCCAACCTAAGAAAACGGGTCTCACAGCCGGGCACTTGTGGAGCAGCGTCCCTGGTGGCTGCTAGAGATTCTCTGATAATGATTAGATATTTAAATAAATAATAATACCCTTGACTATAGTTTCAAGGTCACCAAACACAAGATAATCAATCAGTAGGCAAGACAGAGTATTTCCCTATCAGCATTTCACAGCTTTCAAATATCTCGTGTGTTACTTTCTCATTTCTAAAACCAAAATAATACTGGATATGATTTCTAGTGAAGTGTTTAATAATAGTGTAGGTTTATCTGGAACAGGCAGTCTTTCAAGAACCTTGGTATCGAAGCCAAGATATGAAAAACTGTTGAGGGTCAACACCTGCATTTTGAAATAGAAAGAAATGGAACCCAATGATAATGATTAAGAATTGATCTTGAATTTGGTTGCTGGTAATTTTTCTGAACTAGCATCAGTTTCCCTGTAATTACTACTTATAAACTAATTTTAAAAACTTGTAGCTGCTGTAATTTAGGTAATTACCAAAGGCCATATGTAGTTCAATATTATTACCAATTTCATAAATTATTTAAAAATAATAATAATTAAAAAACTGCAATACAGGTAGTCCTCAATTTATGACCATAATTTATGTTGCTAAATGAGAAATTTGTTAAGTGAGTTTTGCTCCATATTATAACTTTTATTGCCACATTTGTTAAGTGAATCACTGCAGTTGTTAAATTAGTAACTCAGTTGTTAAGTGAATCTAGTTTTCCCATTGACTTTGCTTGTCAGAAAGTTGCAGAAGGTGATCATGACCTTGGGATGCCGCAAATGTCATAAATGTGAGTCAGTTGTCAAGCATCCGAATGTAAATTACGTGACCATGGGGATGATGCAACGATCATAAGAGTGAAAAATGGTCATGGCACTTCTTTCAGTTCCGTTGTAGCTTGGAATAGTCACTAAGTGGACTGTTGTAAATCGAGGATTACCTACTTGGTTGCCTTTTATGTTTCTGAATTCTTTTCTACACAGACTCACTGACTCATTTCCTGGTACTTGTCTGTATTACCTGCTTTAACTTCCTATTTTTCTTCCAGGAGTTTCACTATCCAATGCCTTTTATTTTGGATATCCTTGTGTTTTAATCCCATTTGAACCTGTAAATTATATAGCCTAATATTACTAGACTACATTTTGGATTTCTATGCTCAGTTCTAAATGTTTTCACGGGAAAACATATGCTGTATGAGGATATATTTTCTCCTTTTTTTAGATTTGTGAGTGGAAGTCGTGATGGAACAGCACGTATCTGGATGTTCAAGAGAAGGGAATGGAAAAGCATTTTACTGGATATGGCTACCCGTCCCTCAGGGTAAACTATTTTTGTATTTACCTCCATATAATATAGTTTTCTTTTACTGATGTTAAGGTAGAAATAATTTTGTAATAAGAGAACAAGCTAGGACTATTTCCAAGATTTCTTTCAATTTTGAGTTTGTAGTTGGTGCAGTGAATTCCTGACTTTTAGGGAACAAGGTTATTCTCTTAAAAGCATGATGGGTGAGATGGAGAGCTAAGTAGATGAGATTTTCCAGAATTTAGCAGTTTGTTCTACTTCTAGAATCACAGTTCCCTTGCTCTCATTTCAAGAAGAAAGGAAATAGGAAGAACCCAATATCAGAGAGCTTTTAATTATGGGTGATTTAGTTATCAGTAACACAGAGATGGGTTTATTATAGTTCTGTCAATTTCATGGTGATGTGAAAAATACAGATAAACACATACTGTTTAGATACGCTGCTGGATGAAGATGGGTAGGAGGCAGTAGTTCTGTTCCACAAATGCTTTGAGGACCCTGGAAGATATAGTTGACCAGTTCTCAAAGCCAGGTTTGGCCTGAAACCCAGCAGATCCTGCCTGAATCCCAAACCTGCCAAGTGCTCCACTTCCTCACATAGGGCCATAGGCAGGCACAGGTGTGAACAGATAGATAGACAGTGTTGACAGGTACAAGGGTTTAGATAAATTGTGTGTGTGTGTGTGTGTGTGTGTGTGTGTGTGTGTGTTGGGGGAGGGGAATAAATTGAACCTGAAATAAAAAAGAACCAGCGTGCTGATATAGCTTGGGATGTGTGCAGTGAAGAATTTTGGAGTGTTCCTCTGAGGAAGAAGCCTGAGAAAATTTGGCATTTGGAAATAGGGAAGGCAAAAATAGGCAAAAGCATCTTGGTTCTTGATGAGTTCCTTTGATTGGAGCTGTACATTGTACATTGATGTTGGATCCTGAATATAAGATTTTTTAAAATCTGAAGGCATTTCCAACATATACATCTAGTTTAAGAAAGTTCAGTTTGTTTATTTCTTTGTTGTACATTGGGATGAAAGGAAATATTTTTCAAGCTCTTTCATGCAAACTTCCAAACTGAATCTGAACAAGTTAAATTTTAAATCCTGAACTAAAAATAGACATATATTTAAAAAGACAAATGAAACTATAGTATACAGTTTAATTCCCCCCCCCCCCCCAGATCCAGAACCTGAAGTCTTTACCATTTTCCTGAAAGTTTTACAAAACTGGATCAAAAGGAAGTGATTTAAATCTGATTTCGTCAAACATATCTAACATAAATGTTTCTGCTACCCCAAAATTGTAATAATTCTATAAGAATGAAGGGCATGTAGAACAAATAATTTGTTTTTCTGAAACTGTTTTTCTGAACTCTCACTGAGTCAAAGCCCCTGAAGGCAATCATAACCAGAAGCAAGATTTAGGAAACTAATTTTTTAATCTTTGAAATACATCAAAAGCTGATATATATCACCCTCTTATCTTTGTTTTTAAAAAATGAAACCATAATTGCTTTCTGTGAAGATTCCTGCCCAGTTTCTAAATAGGTATTAAGTATAAAGGAAATTTGACACCTTTGGAGGATACAAAATACAGGTTTAACTACAGGTAATCCTTGATTTATGACTACAAGTGAGCCCAAAATTTCCGTTGCTAAGCAAGGCAGTTATTAAGTAAGTTTTGCTCCATTTTATGATATTTTGCACAGTTGTTAAGTGAATCATTGTAGTTGTTAAATGAATCATGTCATTAAGCAAATCTGGCTTCCCTCATTGACTGCTTGTTGGAAGCTAGTTGAGAAGGTTACATATGGTGATCGCATGACTCTGGGACAATGCATCTGTCACAAATACATGCCAAGTGCCCAAATTTGGATCCCATGACTGGGAATGGGATGCTTCAATGGTTGTAACTATAAAAACAAGTCATGTTACATTTTTCAGTGCTGTTGTAAGTTAACTTCGAAGGTCTCTAAACAAATGGTTGTAAGTCAAGGACTATCTGTAATATCTACTGTTTGATGAATATACTGATGAACATTGCAAATACAGTACAAGGGTTCTTAAATGAAAAACATGTCAAATTATGTAAGGATTAGAACATGGATTGGGGGGCTGTGGTCTCTCCAGTTAATGGCATACCGTGATTAGAGTTTTACTCTTTCTTGCTCCTCTTTAAGGAAGTACAAATAATGAAAGTAGTACATTTTTGCGTACATGGAACCTACTCTTCTACAGTACCTCTATACAGGATGAATGAATAAAAGTGCTAGTTTTGCTTAAGTCTCCATTTGCAATCTCTTGGGGAATAGGGTACAGTAATTACAAATTGTAAGCCACGACAGCAGGAAACTAAACTGCTTCCCTATTTTGACCCATATGAACTAGTGGGACTTGCATAATTATGGTGATTGTCCTGTCCGGTAATCTCTTGTATCTCATTCCTAATAGTGATAGGCTTGTTATAGTCATCAACTAAAACTTTTAAAATCTTTAGATATATTTTGGAAATTTTCTCATTGTTATAATGCTTCTATTTTCTGTTAATTCTTCATTGTAGACAAACCCTACAAGGAGTAGAAGACAAAATTACAAAATTGAAAGTCACTATGGTGGCATGGGACCGTCATGACAACTCTGTTATTACTGCAGTTAACAACATGACTTTGAAAGTTTGGAATTCCTTCACTGGTCAACTTACTCATGTTTTACTGGTAATGGAACAATAAGAGAAGTTACTTTCTGGAAATAGCTCTGTCTTCAAACAGTATTGATAATCAGTTCAAAATGAGGTTTTGGTTGTACACTTAGTATAGAATTTAAATTTCAAAATATTATACAATAAATTCTTTTTTAAAAAAACCAACACATTCTTGAGTATTTTGCATGATTTTTTGGCGGTACAGTATGATAAATGTAACAGTTTTTGTGTTTATGCATGAAAATAAGCATTTTTAAATATTGTATATATTGGAGGCAAAGGCTAATTTACATGTAATGATAAACTACCATTCTTTAGAATTCTAGCTTATTGTGATAAAATAAACATGTTAGTGTACACTGTTTGATTCTTTTTGGTTGTTCTTGCCAGCAAGTATAATTAAATGAATTGGGAAGCGTTGCAAGGGATGAGAATTAATACTGGAGACTGGTTTCATATTCTGTCCTTTTACTAGAGAAACCGGCTAGAGATTGTGGTTTACATTATTATTAGATTTCCTCTATTTGTTCAGACATTCCTGCTGGCAAGGGAACCAAGTTGGGGTAACTGTACATTTTACATCAGGTTATGGTGGAGGATTCAAAGAACAGTCACTACTAGAAATCCTACTATTTAATTATATTCTAGTAATTCCGCTGAAGTTCCTACGGTTCTTGCTGAACTGAACAGCATTTTGTTGATCAAAATTTGTATATTGCAAATAGCAAAATTTGGCAACTGATACTCTTCTTCTATTCTTCTATACTGCATTATCTCTTCTTTTGTTGATTGACTGGCTGGTTACTTTTTGATTTAGTAAATTGGTTCAATGTCTTTAAATGAATTTTATTTCTAACTTTAAAAAAATTATTCTAGGGACATGAAGATGAAGTATTTGTACTTGAAAGTCACCCTTTTGATCCCAGGGTTCTCTTCTCTGCTGGTCATGATGGAAATGTTATAGTATGGGATTTGGCAAAGGGAACAAAAATTCGCTCTTACTTCAATATGGTAAATATATTATTTGTATTAATGTCTTACAAAAGCTTGTTCTATCTGTTATTAATCTAATGCAAAATGATGAGTTATGTGGTAAATGTTTAATCATTCATAATAAGCAATTAAAAAAGTAACTTTTTTACTTTAAATATTTTGAATAGGTGATTAAACATCTCAAATTATTAATAATAGTAATCCCAAGAATAAAATTTAATGCTACTGCTCTTGGGAGCTCCTCTTTATCACTTGGGTAATAAGATATATAAAAGTAGAATAGCTAGCTCCAATTTTGTGCTCTCCCAAAATTGCTAGAATATCTGGAATGTGCAGCAGGAGGAATAATGGCTTTAGTCATAGTATTAGTTGAAGTTTTGTGACAGCCCATCCTATTATGTATATTTAACCCCCAGACTATTCAGATATAATTAATAGCTTGGATTAAATATGAACAATGTAAAGACACTTTGGGCCTTCAGAAAGAAATTGGGGAAAAAGTTGTGAAGCCCTCCCCCATCCCTGCCCAGTACGTGATGAGAGGAGCTTAATAGTTTTGCTCACTCAGTGGGAAGACCTGAACGGAGTGTCTTCATTTAAGTTTAAATCAGTCAGTGATGTTTATAATTAACCCTAACTATAAGCATAACCAAAATACAATATATAATCGGAAAAATACAGTTTAACCCTTCACAATAATTTAGGCTCTTCAATTGTCTCAGGAATGTGAATAATTTGGGACAGAGGTGTTGTAGAAATTGGATAAAAAACAAGCATGTATTTTCCTGAGCCCATGCAGCTACCTTATAAGTTCAGGAAAAGATGCAGTTCTTTGAAAGCGTTGTTGACAGATAGATACTGTGTCTGGTATGAGAATGCCCATACCAGACCAATAGCGCCTTTAATGGCTTTAGATCCAAAGACTTACACCTCTATTTGATAGCCATGGTTTAGGTGGATCCAGGAAATTATAAATTGTTTAGGTTTCCTGTATTAACCATTGCTTATTCAAAGAATAAAGCAAATTAGCTCAATGTACACACAAAAAATAGTTCATGCCGTGGCTTATTAGGCTAAGATACAATAGACAAAAATAGTCATGTTCTATTAGTCTAGAACAATTTTATTTCTAACAGTTTTAATCCAGGCATGTAAAGAATCACAACTATATGTCCCCTTTCTAGTTTGTATATATGCTGCTTGTATCTTAATGAATTCCATATTTAAAAGAGTGTTGAAATGTTATACTTTTAAACTGTCCTTGGATTGTACGCTATCTACTAATTCAGAGCAAATGGGTTTTTGTAAATCAAGCAGAAGCTTCTGGTGCACAAGGTAATTCCTTATCTCATTGTTACTGACAAAAATAGTTTGCATTTTTCACTTTTTTGTTTTTTGTTGAGAAATATATACATATGAATAGGCAAAATAAAATTGTGTTTTTAATCGTAGGATTTTGCTTTTACAGATGGGGTGTTATAAATTTGATGTAAATGTAGAAGACAGTACAATTTGCTTTAGACATGAAGTATTCAACATTTTGATTGCTAATCAGTGCTATTAGCACATTAATAATTGTAAGACATCGCTTGACCTTAAGTCTGTACCTCTATTTAAATTCCACATAAAGGGAAGGCCTATTGCATTAAATATTTATGGTAGAGATGTCCTACTGGGTAGCTTGTAGCCCAGTGACTCAGTGGTTATAACCATGTGGTTTTTTTGGCAACAGTATAGAAGTGGTTTGCTGCTGCTTTCTTTCCAGGATGTTTGTTTGCTTCCTAAACTAGTTTACAACTCCTGCATCATCTGTTAGTCTCTCCCATTCGGTCAGTAATGTCAGTAGGCTCTTGCTGCTTTTGACAAAAACTCCAAGCTCCACCCATTTGGGCATATGTGCATACAATACAGATAGAAAGGTAGCTTGCACAGTGATACTGCTTACATTACTCTGGCTCTAGCCAGGCCTGACCCAGTTTTATCTTTCAAGCTGTAAAGTCAGCCAGATGTGCCAAGTAAAGTGCATCATCTTCAAATTGCAAATGTCATATGAAGTTAAACTTATTAAACTGGGCAATCAGATGTATCTTCTGAGTATTACTTCAGTTGAAAATAGGAACTCTGAAATATGAAGTAGAAAAATGTTCTTAATGGTTTTTTTCCTTGGATTCAGCACTGAATATAAATGTATTATAAAGGAGAAATATGTTTCATGAACTCATCTGGATTCATGTCATCATGTATCTGTTGAGTTTAGATCAAATTTGCTTGTTTTTTTAAACATGTCTTTAGAAGTGGATTCTTGAAAAGGTAAATTGTTTTAAGAAATAGCAAGATGTTTAGAATCAAAACAGATAGGTTGAGTTTTGGAGAACACATTAATGTGGTGTTGCCCTTATTATGTATAGCCATACATTTTACTTATCCTGGTGACAATAGAATAGTTTAAGCTGGTAATATTGCTTAAAACACATCTTTATATTTTAATAATGGCTTTTCAAATAAATTACTGCTATTATGAGCCCTAGCTTTTATATTAAAAATATGAACATTTCTTATTCACTACTTTTTATATTTATAAACTTAATTCATTAGATCACATTATAACAAGAATTTCTTAAATTTTAGTGTAGTAGTAGTCACTATTATATTTAGAAAATGAAGTAGAAAGTAAATAACTAGTTTAGGTCTAAGTACCGTATTTTTCAGACTATAAGATGCTCTGGACTATAAGATACACCTAGCTTTTGGGGAGGGAAAGCAAGAAAAAAAAATCTGCCTCTGCCTCCCAGCAATTTGCTTCATTCATATTGTAGGAAAAAAGAAGGAGCTTGTTGATAACTCAATTTTAGTTTCTAAAAATAAAAAAAAAATATTTTCCTGACTTTAAGACTAAGGTGTGTCCATAAATAATGCACTATTACTGAAAAGCTGTTCTTCCTAAACTTTATTCACCAATCAGTACAGAAGATACAATGAAACAATTAATTTGATAGAAGGCAATTTCCTACATTATAACTTTTTAAATCTGGAGGATACTGAGAAGAGCATTTTAGGGTTTGTTTGTTTTTAAAAATTCATGGAAGAAGTTAGCCATTTTTATTTATATTTTTTTCATTTAAGAAAGGTCAGGGTGTGTATAATTTTAAGGGAAGGATCCTAAACTTGCCTTACTTTCTGCATCTTTTTTTCTTATACTATGTGCGAGTTATAGTGGATATAAAAAGTTACACATCCTTATTAAAATACCAGGTTTTTGAGATGTAAAAATAAATTAAATTACTTCAGAATTGTTTATTCCTTTAACATAACATTGAAGCTTTACAATTCAATTTCAATTTCAAAAACTGAAATCTTTTAAGGAGAACAATAACAATAAAAATGTATAATAACTCATTTCATAAGCTTGCACACTCTTAAACTAATACTTTATTGAAGCACCTTTTTATTTTATGACAATATTCAGTCTTCTGGTGTAGGAACCTATCAGCATGCCACATCTTGCCTTGAGAATTTTTGCCTACTCTTTCTTGCAAAAGCACTACATGTTACCTCATGTGAGAACATCTTCTGTGCACAGCTTTCTTCAGGTCATCCCACTGATTTCAATTGGATTCAGGTCCGAGATCTGGCTGAGCCATTCCAAAACTTTGATCTTTTCCTAGTGAAGCCATTCTTTGTTGATTCTTTGTTGATTTGGAGGTATGCTTTGGGTGGTTGTTGTGTTGAAAGTTGAAATTCCTCTTCAGCATTTTAGCAGAGGCCTGGATGTTTTTGTGCCGAAATTGACTAATATTTGGAACTGTTCATAACTCCTTCCACTTTGCCTAAAGCCCCAATTCCAGTTGAGAAAAACAACTCCAAAGTATAATGTTGCCACCATCATGCTTCACTGTTGATATAGTGTACTTTTGGTGATGTGCAGTGTTGGTTTCTATGCCAAACATACTTTTGGAATTAGGGCCAAAATGTTCAACCTTGGTATCAATCAAACCATAACATATTTTCTCATAGGTTTTTGTCAGACTTGAGATAAGTTTTCGCAAAATGTAGCCAAGCTTGGATGTTTATTCTTTGTAAGAAAAAACTTTCATCTTGCTACCTTACCCTACAGCCATATGAGGAATATCAGAGATAGTTGTTGCACATAGTACTTACCAGAAATTCTTGCAGCTGCTGTAATGTTGTTATAGGCCTCGTGGTAACCTCTTGGACCAGTTTTTTCTTTTTCTTTTTTTTTTCATCAATTTTGGAGGGACATCCAGTTCTTGGAAATGTCTTTGTTGTGCCATATATTCTCTATTTGTTGATTACCATCTTCATTGTGTCCCATGGTATATCAAATGCGTTGAAAAAAAATTTGTACTCTTCTCCTGACTGATACTTTCCAACAGTGAGAGCCCTTTGATGATTTGTAAACTGTTTGCACACCATGGCTTTTGCTGTAAAATACAACTGAAAGTAAATGTCAGAAAAATCCTACTACAATAGCTGAACTTTCATAGGTTTGATCAGAGTCACTTTAATTGATGGCAGATGTATACTGACTATTTATCATCAGTTTGAATGTGAATAGTTAGTTCTGAACATAGCCATGTCCCTGATTATAAGAGGGTATGCACACTTACGCAACTACACTATTGAACGTTTTTTATTGCTATTTACACCCCTAAAAAATTCCAGTTTGTTTTTCGGTTGAATTATACAGCCTGTATGTTACATTATAAGTGGAAAAATTCTGAAGTGATTTATTTTGGTTTGATTTTTTTTTTTTTTACATCTCAAAAACCTGGCATTTTAATAGGGTGCATAGACTTTTTATATCAACAATAGTTCTTAATACAAAGTTGTAAATTATATGATAGATTGCACAGAATTGGAGCAATTTTTAAACTCCATCTTATAGATTAGAGTAATATAATGTGATCTAGCTGCTCTTTCAATTTTTTTTGCAGAAATACTTTTCTATGATTTGCTAGGGGTTTTTTGCAACTCTAAAATAG
>JANHFK010001594.1:108016-118118 GCA_036250565.1 Sibynophis collaris
TAGCCTTAAAATAAGGTAGAATTAGCATCTTTAGTCATGTTTCCTGTTTCCTGCCTCTCTCTCTCTCTCTCTCTCTCTCTCTCTCTCTCTCTCTCTCTCTCACACACACACACACACACACAAACACACACACACACACACCCTTTACTAGACAAACAAAAGCCAAAGCTGTGACATAATTAAAATCTTACAAGCAGTAGCTGCAAGCTAGCTAATTAAGGTTACAGAGCTGAGCTTGTTAACTTGCACTTAGCACCTTTGGGAGAAGTGCTGGGGAGAAAAGCAGCTCGGGTGGAGATAACCTGTCTAAACAATTTATGCAAGGTGGGGAGGAAAAAAATGGATCAGGCACAGAACATTGTGCATTAATTGACTGCAGTGGTGAACATATGACAAAAGTTGCAAAGGTTGTGTAAATGTGTGTCTTGGTTGCAAAGTTATGATTTTCAGAGCCACTGCAACTTGTGTTGCTGCACAAAGTAGTTGATAAGCGGTAAGTAAGTAAAACCTGTATTACATTCCCAAGTATGTGAGTCTTGGGGGTTCTATCTGCAAACTGATTTTATTTCTTAGAATCTTATCTTTCAGATAGAAAGATCTTTCTTATCGTTCTTATCTTTCAGCTAGAATAGAGTAAAAAAAAGACGATCTGTAATTCCACCATTTCCAAATGCAGAATATAAATGTACACAAAGGCCATATCACTTTGAAACAAATTACACACACATGCACACACAAAGATTTCTCTGACTCTCAGTACAGGCATTTGTAAGAATCTCAAATTTTAAAATAACATTTTAATATATATTTTTAAAATAGTTTTTAAGAAACATAGAAACTTTACACTCAGAAATGGCTTTAATTTGTCGTGTATTTTAAAAAAATTGGCCCTATAGAATCCCAGAGTTAATATTGAGCTTGTTTATATATGATTATACTTGGAAGAAACCTGAATGTTTGTTATGATCCTGCATATTCACAGTATTATTTTGTCATAGTCAATCATTGCAGATGAATTATTGCTTTATTCTTCTTTATGATGGTACAAATAAAATTAGATTAATACCAAAGATACATGTTATTTTAGCCATAAACTAGTTTCCATAATTCACATGTTGAAACTTTAGGCAGGCATTCCCTTGTTTTAGAATAACAGAGTTGGAAAGGATCTTGGAAGTATTCCAGTGCAATCCCCTTCTCAGGCAAGAAACTTCAGATAAATGGTTGTCCAAATTCTTTTTAAAAACTTCCAAATTTAGAGCATTCACAACTTCTGAAGGCAAATTGTTCCACTGATTAATTGTTCTGACAGGAAATTTCTTCTTAGTTCTAGGTTGCTTCTCTCCTTGATTAGTTTCCATCCATTGTTTCTTGTCCTGCCTTTGGATGCTTTGGAGAATAGCTTGACTCCCTCTTCTTTGTAGTAACCCCTTGGATATTGGAATACTGCTATTGTGTCATCCTTAATCATTCTTTTCATTAAACTAGACATACCCAATTCCAGCAACCATTTTTTATAAGTTTTAGTTCCCTAATGTGTTGCTCTTTTCTGCATTCTTTGTAGAGTATAAACATCTTTTTAATACCATGGTGACCATTATGTTTTGGTTTGCTTTTTTGTTCTGTTTTTATCTTGTCGTCAGTTCCCCCTCCCCCCTCTTTCTGCTTAAGCATTGAAAAATTGATTGTATAATTTGTACTTTTGTAGCACTGGCATCATATACACAGAGAAGTGAGAAATGCTGGATCTAGTAGAACCAACTATAGCAAAATATGTGCTGGGCCCAGTGATAGACAAGCAGAATTTTATTGTGCAGTGATATTTTCTCTCCAAAAACATGTGACTATTTACACATATGGGGGAGGGGAGATTCTGTTGCATTGACAGAAGCCATTTTATCATGGCTTCTGGATTACAATCAATAATTGGATTACAATCAATTGGTTGTGCGGTTGCCATGTTACCACACAATAAAAATGAAGAAGCACATAATTGTTAGATACAAATTTAACAAGGAACTGTAAGGTTGTGTCAAAGTGAAATATTTTTCAAATGCTGAATGTTTCTACATCATATAATGGATATTTTGTTGCCCAAAGGAAGAAGAGAAAGATGCTGACATGCCAGGAACTTCAACTAGAAAGAGGAAGGTAACTTTTGTTTTAAATCTGTATTTCTGATTTGATAATGTCCATTTATAACTTGTAAGATGCCCAGAGTCGCCTTGTAGAGGAGATGGGCAGCAAAAAAAAATAATTTTTTTTTAAAATTGACATGGTAGGGCTCGCATACCATGAATAACCCACCCGTTCCATATCTCAATCTTTTGATTAGTTTTATGTACCAAGAATACAGAAGATAATAGTATTAGAAGTAACCTCAGAAGTTAATCCTTGCTCAGTGTGACTTACACAAAGACATTGTAACAGATGGCTATCCAGCTTCTGCCTGGTGAAACAGAGTTTGGGAACATAGAAGAGATAGTATGACTGTTAAGGGGCGGCTGTAAACAGAGCTATTACAGAACAAGATTCATGAACCCAAGGAAGAAGTGTGAACCAGTGTCAGGTGCCCAATAAACAGAGACCAAACGTAACTCTGCCTTAATTACACTTGCTATATAGGTTGTGTAGGAGAGTTATTTTAATAGGATTTCAAAGTATATTATCTTAGCATTTAAGGTATTTTCAGAAATCCAAATGATTCTTGTTTTCTGAGGTTGCCACCTTGCTTTTGATATTTCTCTTTGAAGATGGCCAGGAAGGCAAATTATTTCACTGGTATAACTCAAGTGGCTTAGTCAAGTGGCTATGGAGATTCTCAGTCATCCAGTTCATGGTTGTCCCAAAGATGCTGTTTCAAGAAGCAACTTTAAAAAAACACCAAAAAGTCAATTAGCCTCTCTATATATATATGGTTCTGCCCTCTGGAGCAACAGAAAATAACATGCATCTTTCTGTCTTCTTTAGACTGAACTTTTATTCAATTCATTTAATCATCCTTCCTAGGATTTGGTTTCTAATTTCTTCATAAACTTTCTCAAGTGTATTGATATCTCTTTTATGCAGAACTTGACACAATATCTTACAAGGGATATAACTAAGGAATGGTACAGTGGGATAGTTTGTAATCTGGACCCCATGCTTCTTTAATACAATCCAAAATAGCATTTTCCATAGTAGAACGTTTGGTTCATACTTTTGGTTTATGTTCGACTACCAGAACATGTAGATGTTTTTCACATGTACTACTGTCTGTTTCTATACTTTATTTCTGCCTTTGATTTCCTTTCCCCCCCAAATACAAGACTTTTCTTCCTATTTTAGCCCAATATTCAAGCTGGTTTACTCTTTATAATGTTCTCTCTCTATTGTAGGGTGTTAATTTGGTCCTTGCAGTATTGTGTTATCTGTGGATTTAATAATTATCCCCTGAATGCTGTCATGTAATTATTTAATAACATGTTTAAAAGCATAGTTCTTAGAACAGTTGGCCAGAGTCACTTTTCAGAATGAGACAGGTCATATAAATTTAATAAATAAGTTCTGCCCTATGCCCACATCTGATATGGAGCTACTTACAAGTGCTTTGTAGTCATGACCAAGATGTCTCAGTTAAGTGTTTCAACAAGATTTTAATTCTTCCAACTGCTACAAAGGAGGTTGTGAGGCCTTCTCTTTAAAGAAAAATTATGTGCTAAAGATTTTTCACACACTCAATGTCTGAAACTAAAAGGCATATTTTTATGGTATCCCCAAAGAATCTATGTCATTCAGAAAGAACAGTTAACTGTCACATCACATGGGGAGGCTTAGTAAAACTACAAATAAAGCTGAGTTAATTTTAGGCTAAATCAAATCTCTTTTGATTTAATTGGTTGAGTCAGCTCAGATTTTGAGTCTGCATGACATGCCTTCCCACTCCCCATCTATGTCTTTTCATATCTCATAACTATGTGTTTAATAATTATAAAACTAATTGTTATCATAACTTGGATAATTATAAGTTGGAATCTCAGCAAGGGAATATATAATAAAAGATAGTAACAAAAACATAATAAAAGCTGTTTGAAATTGCCATTACAGGATCATCAGCCAAAGAGAAGGTTGCGTAACAGAGCTCAGTCATATGATATTCAGGCATGGAAGAGGCAGTGTCAGGAATTGTTAAATCTGATTTTTCAGTGTGAAGATTCTGAACCTTTTCGCCAACCAGTGGATCTTATTGAGTATCCAGTGAGTATTGAAAAAAGTTAGCATTATACTGGAACATTCCTCTTAAAAATTGAAGTAGAAGAATGATTATCCTGTTTTTTAAAGCAATCAACAAATATTTAAATTTGAAGAATTATTAGGTATTTTACATGTTTTTGCTCTTGGACTAGCAAGGTTTGATTAAAGATTTGTGATGTTTACAAAGCTTTTAAATAATAGAGTTGTTGCACTATTCTTATTATCTTATTTTTTGATATTAATTATTGACATTTGTGTTTTTTAAAAGGATTACCGAGACATTATTGATACACCAATGGATTTTGCAACAGTGCGAGAAACCTTAGAAGCAGGAAACTATGAATCGCCAACAGAACTATGTAAAGATGTCAGACTGATCTTCAGCAATTCCAAAGTTTATACACCATGCAAAAGATCAAGGGTATGGCTTCACAGTTTATATATAAAATGTATTAATATTGCATCATGGGATATTCCTCTGAATATTAACTATATTTGTTATTTTTGATATGGCTAACAGAAGTATAGAGAAGTTCTACAATCCATGTTTGGATTTGAATGTTAACTAGTTTTAGAGCAAGATTTTGAAAAAATAAAACTTTTTTCTTTCATAATAATCTAGCACAGGGAATTTTTTTCAAAAAGCTAGAGACAAGGGATAAAAGTATGGATAAAATTCCAAAGAAATTAGTTCAGGGCATTGCCATCAAATAACTTCCTTCACTTCATTTTCCAATGTGGGCAAGACCATTTGTTTTATTAGCTTAATTTTTAGCACACTCTAGAACCATGATGGCGAACCTATGGCACGCATGCCATAGGTGGCACGCAGAGCCATATCAGTGGGCACGTGAGCATTGCCCCAGCTCAGTTGCAGCACACGTGCGCCGGCCAGCTGGAAAATGGGTGGTTTCTGGCCTCCGGAAGGCCTCCTGGGAGGTCGGGAAGGCCATTTTCACCCTTCCCAGACTCCTACAAAGCCTCTGGAGTCTGGGGAGAGTGAAAAACGGGCCTACCGATCCCACTGGAAGTCAGCAAATGGGCAGTTTCCAGCCTACGGAGGGCCATATTGAAGTATGCAGAAATGTTTCACATTGAAATGTTAAGGCCCTGAAATGCTCTGTGTTGAACTTAAGTGACCAATAGTTAACTATTAGAAATTATCCAAACTCAAATGAGTTACTGCAACTGTAAAATAGATTAGAGTGGTCATTTTTGGCTCCCTCTGGCACTGTCAGAATGAAGTTTCAACACTTTCTTGTGGTTTTAGTAGGACCGTTAAGGGTGAGAATATTTTGACCTTGAAACATATTGCACAAAAATAATTATTAATAGCTACATGAATCATTTTACATTCTTTTATACAAAAATATTCTATATACTGGAATACTGTAGATTTTTAATTTATATTAGTGTGTTAGTGTTTAAGGTGGCGCTGACAAATATAAACAGTTAAATTCAAAAATAGGGCAAGACTTGGTGTTTTATTTATGAACTTTCCCACATTTTCATCACTGAAAACATTCTGACAGTATATATTGTATTGAATTGAATTGTATAGTAAGGATGTTTGTAAGGGTCTCTTGAGGATGTCACATGATATTAATAACATCAGCCTGTTTTGCTATGTTCATGGAAATTTGGAGCAGGAGAGAGATAACAGGGATCTCTTGAACTCTGGAGAATTTTCCAGGTACAGATATGCCCAAATGGTAGTTAAAATTGTATGCATCCATTCAAGATTTATATAATCATTTCTTGTTTAATTTTTAAAATAGATTTATAGTATGAGCCTACGCCTGTCTGCTTTCTTTGAGGAACACATTAGTTCAATTTTATCTGACTACAAATCTGCCTTACGCTTTCATAAAAGAAGTACAATTCAAAAGAAAAGGAGTAAAAGAAGTAGAAGCAGTTCTCTTTCAAGTAGTGCTGCATCAAGGTATGATACAGTTCCTTCCATTGTTTCTGAGTTTTATCAGTATTTTAATGCTACTTTTTATAAGCCCTATAATGTTTCAAAAGTGTGATGCCAATTTATTTCCTTGAATAGATTTAGGTCCAGCCCTCTTTCTGTTTGTTTACGTACTGCTATAATAATAGAGATTTTGAGGGGTAGAAGGGGACCTTTTCCCTTAGCAATGATTTTTTATTTATTTTTTATTTTGTGTTTATTATTTTTATGAATGAATAACTTATAAAAATAATATAAAGATAGTGAACACACCTAATACTCCTTCTTCCTCCTGTTTTCCCCACAACAACCCTGTGAGGTGAGTTGGGCTGAGAGAGAGTGTTTGGACCAAAGTCATCCAGCCAGCTTTCATGCCTAAAGTGGGATTTAGAACTCACAGTTTCCTGATTTCTAGCCTAATGCCTTAATAACTAGTCTTTCATATCATAACTAGCATTTCTGACGATTGACTAGCCAAAGTCAAAATACCTTAGTAAATATATTTTAAGATATTTGAGTGGCAGAGTTCAGTGAGAAGATGGAATTGTTCTGAAATTGTCCCAAGTGATTAAAAATATGTTCAATCTCAGCAGCATTGGATAAAAGGCCTATTGATGGAAAGTTTGACATCTTAAGTTTGTGAATTACATCCCCGGGAACCCTCCTTAGCTGGAGCATTCTAGAGACAGGGAACAAGAATGGAGATGATTCTTTCTAATTGCTGTTAGCTATCTTCCAATATCTTCCAACTATCCAATTTGGATAGGTTTTTTGGGCTAAGGGACAAACGTAGCTCTAAGACAGATATTGTGTAGTTCTTTATATACTTGGATTTGAGTTTTTTGGATATTTCAGAGCATTTTGAATTCTAGGGAAAACATAAGGAGAGAGTAAAGTTACTCTAAGTTCTAAAGTAGATCACATGTGAATTAAATCTCCATTGGAATTGCTCATGGATTAAATTTGACCAAAACATTTAATTAATATTAATAAATAAATATTGTTTTTATTTTACTCTATAAAATAGCATCAGTTATTGGACTTGTCATCTATTTTTAGTCCGGATAGGAAACGAAGATTAATAAAACCGCAGCTGAAAGCTGAGCTCGCCACTACACCTTCTTCTTCTGCGCCTGCACGTCCTACTTTATTGAGAAACATAGCAGCTCAGATGAATGGGAAAGTAGTTGACTCTGCAAGTTTGGTCCGAACAAGAAGTACTAGGGCGATAACTGAAACGACTACCAATGAACAACCTTCTACTTCTTCAGGTGCAAAGCCTGTAACTTTGAAACCTAATAGTGCTGCTACATCAGGAAAAACAGGTAAACTAATTGATAAAATAATTTTAATTCTAAATTTGCCTTATCATGATTTCTATTATAGAATCAGAATTTGTAGCATATGGTTGTATTCACAATGTTCAGTTACAAGGGAGTTTCTCTTGGAGATGGTAACTTTCTCAGAGAAGCTTATCAGGAATTTTTAAAATAGTTTTCATTGGGACATTTATTTGCCTACACTAGACCTTCTATTGTTGTTGTTACTACTAATTATTTCTTAATGGGCACCCTCACTGTGTACCCATTTTCAATTTCTTAAAGGAGGTATTTTCCTGAGCTTGTACATTTTAATTAAGGAGGCACTAACAACCTGCCCCTGCCTCTGTAATATGTCCTGAACTCAAATAATTTCCTGAACTTGCATATACTGTATGAGCTCAGGACAGGTACAGCAAGAATGCTGGATTTGAAGCACCTTTGCTTATTTTGGATCCAAATACTACATTCTACAACAATACAGAAATATAAAAGTGTAATTGTGTAAACAGTAAAGATTTAATAAGACTTATGAAAAGAGGATGAGCAAGAAGAACAGCATCTTACTTTGTATGTACTTTATATGTATTCAATGTTGAAAATATTGATTTATTAGTGAGCAGATATGTATTACATTCTAATGAAAACTTACCCTCTTTTTTTTGGTCTAATAGTACTAGAAAATTCTACCAAACATTCCAAGAACCAGAATGTTTTGCCAGTCCCTAATCAAACCAATTATATCCATAAGACTAGGAATAATACTGCAAGAGAAAATTTAGAAAAAGATAAACCAATTAAACGTAAACCAAAATCAGCTATGGTCAATTCACAAGGTAAGTTTGTTTGAATTTCATTGGTTTGTTCATTGTTTATTTGTAATATCTATAACATCTATTAAAAATATAGTAACAAAACGCAACAACAACCTGAACAGAAAGGAGAAACACTACAAAATGGTGCTTTCTTCTCCCAGGCCTTTGCTGTTGATCCAGAAGGATATATATGATCATTAATATCAAAGGCCACCAAGACATCCAGGGTCATACTGCCATTTGTTTCCTGATGCAATTTCACTTCAAGGAACCAGATATCTGCTTCTACCTAATAGGCTCCTCATTGAATATCCTCCTTCTTTTCCTTTCTGTTAGATACAGGTCTTTCACAATTCTCACATCCTCAAGGGGCTGCATTTGCTGTAATTAGTCAATGGCATATGATGTTGAAAAATAGCTCAATAGATTCAGCAGGTTGATCACTCCAATACTACATTTTAACCTGTAAATTTAATTAAGGCGTTGAAAGTTGTCTGTGCTGTTAAAAATGGCTGCTGTGAGTCACTTACACATTGCTTTGTTGTTATAGCAGATTGCAAGAATAATGCAATGGCTATGGCCTTGGGAAGCATCCAAGTAAATGGACATGGGGAGCAATCTTCAAAACCTATATTTAAGAGGGGCCCTGGACGGAAACCCAAGATTGAGACCAACAATACATGTGAAGTGGTGCACAAGAAAAGAGGGAGAAAACCAAAAACGCTGTTACTTGCTGAACAGAAACGTTCAGAGGAGCACAGAAATCAGGCTATGAAAGGTTTGACAATAGAAGAAGCCTCTGTTTCTACTGCATGCAATTCTGTCTCTGAAAATAATGTGAAGGAAGACTTGCTACAAAGAAAAGGGCGTGGTGGGAGAAAGCCTAAAAGAAAAGTACAGGAAGATCAGCCAGAATTAGAACTTACTTTTACTCCTGATCCTAAGATTCAGACAAGAAGCAGGAGGAAAAAGATAGATGAGCCTGTTGAAGAAGAAACTGAGGAATTTAAAGATTCTGAACCTCATATGAGAACTAGAAACCAAGGTAGGAGGACAGCCTTTTACAATGAAGATGATTCAGAAGAAGAACAAAGACAGCTGTTGTTTGAGGACACTTCTTTGACTTTTGGAACATCTAGCAGAGGCAGAGTCCGAAAGTTGACTGAAAAAGCAAAGGCTAATCTGATTGGTTGGTAATTTTGGCATTTAAAAATGTTAATAAATAGGTACAGTTGAGGATTTCATAGACCTAGGGGTATCTGCTTTCTGCTGCTATTTACAGATGAGAATATGTTCTAATGTGATAAAAATAGCAAAAACAAACTGAAAATTTCTTGAAAGAAGTATGTATTTTAAACAATTGCTATTTATTGTCCTCTAAATAGGTTATGCATTTCAATTCAGTATGTTCAGTTGGTATAAATGAAATTCTTGATTTCCAGAAATGTTACTGTAATTTTGAGCAGTACATAAACCTCTATTTGAATAGTAAAATTTTTAATGTAAAGATTGAGAACAGAACTCCTATTTTTGAATGAGCAAGGTACAGTACATTTGTATAGATTGTAGAAACTGTATTTGCAAGATGATAGAGTATGGCACTAAATGCCATTGAGAACAAAACAAAATTACCAAATTTGCTAATTAGGTACCACTGATTCAATAGTGATTGGGCACAGTTTTATACAAACACAGGGCAGATCATTTTATCTTAAGTTCTGCCAGAGAGAGAGAGAGATCACATATATAGATATAGAGATAAATATATATATATATATATA
>JANHFK010001597.1:185938-198625 GCA_036250565.1 Sibynophis collaris
AGGAAGGAAGGAAGGAAGGAAGGAAGGAAGGAAGGAAGGAAGGAAGGAAGGAAGGAAGGAAGGAAGGAAGGAAAAGGGCATCAGTTATTCCCAATAAAGGCCATGGGGGGCCCTGTTCAAATCTCATGTAGGACCTTATTCCAGAGGGCAAGTGCAGTTACAGATAAAGCACATTTCTGCAGTTCCGATAGACAGGATTGTCTAATGATGTGCATGAGTGTGTTACCTTCCTGACACTCAGCCTCTGCTCTTTTCCCTTGTCTCTAGGGCATAGTAAGGAAGCCTCTATTTTTATGGTCTGAGAAACTCCATTATGTCTTGGAGTAGAGTCATTGTTTTTTGCCTGTTTCTAGAGAAAAATTCTGAGACAAAGAAATATTTGCTTTGATTGTGAGGAAGCAAGGTAAATTAAAGCATATAAAACTCAACCAGCTATTATCAATGTTCAAGCAACAGCTAAAACATGGTATCTTTCATACAAAACAAATTACCTTGACTAATCAGAAGGATATCTGATAAAAGCAACAAGCAAATCACTGACCTTAACTATAGAACAATTTCCATAAGCAAAGAAAGTCTTATTTCCACTAGATCTTGATAAAGCACAGCAGTCATGTGGCATAGCAGACATGATTTTAAACACAGCTTTTAATGAGAAGTTAGAAAACTGTTGGGAAAAAAATGACTTGGGAATGTATTGCATTGCATACCAACGCTTTCATGGATGATTGGACTTGCTCTTAGGTCTACTCAATGGATGACCCATCATTTATTAGCAATCCACTGATGAATCATGTCTCCATAATATATGCCCAAAGTTGTCTTCTTGCTATTGATAAGGGAACATGGACCAGTTTTTAGCGTTGTATCTGATGCTAAAAATGCAAGGAAGTTCCAGATTCAGTTCCTATCTTCTCCAAACAGGACTGTTGTTAACTAAAATCAAAACTATAACCTGACAAATAGCTCACCTTTCATGGGACTTTGAGGATGTTAGCAAATTACCTGAATTTCATATTTTTGAATGGTAAAATCCCTTGACTTATCACAAACTGCTTTTGATGCTATTTCACTCACCTTTCTCAAACTGAATTTCTAAAAAAGCCTGTACTGACTGTTCAAAATTAAAAATTAAAATTTACAGTTGGGCATGTCTAAATATTTAGGCCATGTCTGGTGTAAAAGACTAGGACCACCCTTGAAGTTGTAATTAAACTGATTTAGAACTAAACATGCCTAAGCACTGGAATTTACTCAACTAACAGTTAGCACTATTTTGCCACTAGATAAGGGTCAATAGAATTCAAGAGTCCAACTTAGTCCATTTGTGGCTACATAGAGAGTCTGGGCTGATTCCTCTGCTCCCAGGATCTGTCACTCCTTCTCCTACAGCCACAAACAATTCACAGGGCATACACACATCATTGTACATATCAGAAGAAGACAGGAACAGAATCAACTTACAACAGAAGACAAATCAGCCCTCAGAAACCTAAAAAAGGACCAGACCATCATCATGTTACCTGCAGACAAAGACCAAGCCATAGTGATTATGGACAGAGCACAATACCTACAAAAAGTGAAATAATATTTGAGGAAAAAGAAACCTATAACCCTGTGAACACCAATAAAAAAGAAAAACTAGACAACCACAGCAAGAGAATCCCCAGTGACCTCACTAAGAAAGGCCAAATTACCAAAGAGGAACAGTGGTGGGTGAGAAGCAGTGGACCCATCCTCTCATGCTTCCATGGATACCCCAAAATACACACACCTCGCATACCCCTCCATCCAATCATATATCTGCCAAGGACCCCTATATGCAACATTGCAAAAGAATTAACAAAAAAGCCTGGGCATCTCACAAGAGGAAGCCAACCTTCCATTAATTCTGCAGTAGTGTCTTCAAACTATCAGGGAGGTGACTATACATGTACTGTAGATGAGGATGAAATCATGGTCTCATTTGATGTCACAGCTCTGTTCACGTTTATAGATCCAGAATTAGCCAAAGAATTCATGTCTACATTGCTTCACAGTACACCTGACTTAATTGAATACACAAAGATCCAAACAGCCAGGATTATGGATCTCATAAACCTCTGCTTAACTACATACTTCAACATTTGATGGCCAAATTTACCAACAAATTAAAGGGACACCTATGGGATCACTGCTTTCAGGATTTATAGTGGAAGTCACCATGCAACGTCTAGAAGCCATAGCACTTCCACAAATACAACCAAAAATATGAATCAGATACATAGATCATGAGTGTCAAACTAGATTTCTTTGAGGGCCGAATCAGCATTGTTGTACTCCTCCACAGGGAGATGGGACAGACACCTCCTGAAGCACCCTGATGGCCAAAATGGGGCAGCAGAGGCTATGTATGCTCCCCCATGCCCCATTTTCAGCCTGGATGGCCTCCTGCAGCACCCTGCTGGCCAAAACGGGGCTGGCAGGGGGTGGGGAGATGGAACAAATTTCTAGAAGCCTGGCACTCTTGACAAATCAGCCATCAATAGACACATAGAATTAACAACATCTATAGATTATGCAAAAGAGACAATCATCCACCCCAAAAGAGAAAACGACTCTAGCATGTCTCCATCACTAATCAGCACTCAGATCAGCATAGTTAACTCCAAGGTTAACTTCCAACCAACAATCAAGTAAGCAATACCCCAATCAAGAAACTGTCCAAGAGCCATCCCTAAGCACTCAACCAAAGAATCTTTAAGACTGTCCCTACCCACCCAGACAGACACCAGAATATAAACTGACAGCAAATAGCATTCCTCACTAGCCCTGATGATGTTACCTACTATAGTTAGGGGAATGAAATGTCTGCAAGAAAACAAGCAAGCTCAGAGAGCACCAAGGAGCCCTCATGTCAACCCTGAGCTACAAATATTCTCCTTTATTGGTACCGCATACTGTCTCATCATTCTGTTTTTGTGGGTCCTGAAGCCTCCTTCTCAGACTCTAGCATGAACATTTACGAAGAAAGATATATGTGAAAAATATCACCTAGATTGATAGCATCTAATTTACTGTTAATATGACACACACACACAAAACCCCATAAAAATTGAAAATACTTAATCTACACACGAGAGAGAGAGAGAGAGAGAGAGAGAGAGAGAGAGAGAGAGAGAATATTCCATTACTATAATATGCCTTGTGGCCTTTAGAGACTGAACTGTTCTCAGCATCCATCCATCCTTCCTTCCTTCCTTCCTTCCTTCCTTGTGGCTTTTGAATCCTTAATATCTGATCTGCTTTAAAGGCTGGATCACAGCAGATTTAGATAGGGATCTAACCTGGACCTTGACCTGCATTTGCCTGATTGATTTCAAAGCTGGGAAATACTCCAGATGGACAGATTTATAATTCATCCCTGCTTGAAATAATATAGCAATATGCAGCACTCAAATATGGGCAGTGAAGAAGTAAAGATCCCTAAGAAACAAATGCATATAAAGTGAATTATATCTACAAAGTGACATGGGTGTCCTAAACTACATTCAATAAAAGGATGAATGCTAGCAAAGGATAAATGCTTTGCATTCAAAATCCAGTAACAAAACATCTCATCTTCAGTATGAAAAAGTCAGCTAGAGGAGCTAATCCAGTAAAGAATGTATGCTTTTTTTTTCACTTCAGCAGCACTATCAACATGCAGAATGCTCTCCTTTAAGCATAGTAATTCTTCTGCATTGAAGCTTGAATATGTTGAAGCCATTAAACTTTTCTATTGTTCAATGCAGCATTTATGTGGCAAAGAAAAGTTAACATGTAAAATGCAAACAAATACTTACTTGATAGGAAGGCAGATGGCAGACATAGAATACCAAGTGAGAACTATTGACTACCCTTTTTGTGAAATGTGAAATGCCATAGAAAATGGATTTCCATTTCTAAAATTCTGAGTAGGAAAAAAGTAATAGCATTCCCCATCAAAGAATGTCTTTGAGGGCAACAATAATTGAATATAATTGTCTGACTATACCCTTGCATACTCATTGTTTAGCTTATATTTAAACTAAAAATTATCTGTACGCTTTAAAATGTTTTTGTTCAATAAGTACTATATAATCATAAATTGCTTTATGTTTTTATTGTGCAGTTGATTAAGTAATTATTCTCAAATAATAGCAACCACTGATTTGCTTTTTCTTCTGTTCAATTCTGTCAGATTCTCAGAGATGCCTAGATAAGTCCCTGCAGTTTTCTTGGCAAGATTTTGCAGATTGCCATTACATCCTTCCTAGGGTTGAAAGAGAGTGCCTGGCCCAAGATCACCCAGTTGGCTTTATGCTTAAAATGGGACTTGAATCCAAGGAATCTTGGTATCTAGTCTGATGTCTTCATTACTACATAAAATTTGCTTCGTTACTGTTTACTGAAATATCTACTGAACCTCAAATTCCCACCATGGCTTCTGGAAATATACATGTGGGATAAATATTTAGGATAAAAGCTGGATATTTCAGGCGAGGGTTCAGGATAGAACCGTTTAAAGATAAGTGCCACTGGTTCATTAATTGATCAACCTATATGGCACTTCCACATTCTGCTTCATGAAGTTTGCAGTTGGAAATTGGCAAGGATAAGAGGAGAGAAAGAATAAATGACTGGGTTTTTGACACATGCTGTGGAGATGGGGGAACAAAGGGAGGATCTGATGGAGGAGTTTGATGTTATTTAATTTAATTTTAATTTAATTTAATTTATTTAGATTTCTAGACCGCCCCTCTCCCTTGCGGGACTTATAGATCCCTTATAGATCCTGAATTCATGAAATTTGAACTGATCCAACTGAACAGTTTAATCAAAGGTATTTATCCTTCCTCAAGGCCAGGAGATATCCATCCTTCCTCAAGGCTTCTATTTGCTCTTACTTAGCAGCTAACATTTGATTTGTGAAGCACTTGGCTAAATAGCCCACTGGAAGTGGACTGCTAGTAGTTCTCCGTTCTATGGCTTTATAGCTTTGTGATATTGATGCCCATGGCAAACACATAGATTGCCATGTCTAAAAGCCAAAGCTGCTTGCCAATGCAGCACAATGGAGTTCGGCAGTGAAGAGGGGACAGTTGAAAACAGATTGCAAATTTGAATGTTAATTTGGCTCATTGATTTCCAGAGAAGCAAAGCAGTGCGCTGGTGACCCAAAACACAGAATCTGCAGCTGAGCAAAAACACCATCCAATCCAATTCATTAAAGCAATGCAGGATGTTGGGAAATTGTGTTATTATAAAAAATTTTCTAATCAATCAATCAATCATGATTAGAAAGGACGGACTTTATAAAAGAATTGTATCCTGAGGGTATACATTCTTATAAACTCATAGATGTGTGTGTGAATGTGTGTCTGAATGCATGTCCTCAGGATTAATGTGGCATTGTGTGATTGTGTAGTGAAAAATAATACCGAATAACATAATATACATACACCTGGGTGACAAATGCTTGCAAATATTGAAGGCAAGAGAAGGAGAAGGAATGAAAGGTGTTCAGTTTATTAGTATATTTTTATTGTAGCCAGTCCAAAAGATTCTGAGCAACTTACAATTTCAAATATACAGTTTAAACTAATTTGAATCAGTCCCATCTTGCTGGTGCTGTGAATTCTCTTTGTACCAAAATTCTGTTGCAAGAAAGCTGAAAATCATGTACCGGTATCTGTATTTATTTAAGCTGTATTTGCATGACAAACTGAACCACATTTTAATCAAAGAAATCAAACATGGCGAAGATAGTAATGGGCAAGCTTTTTGTAGGAGTACAACTTTAACCTTTACCATCCCTAATCAATTTTTTTTGTCCTTAAGGAATAGAGCATTAGGGTAAATAGAGCAAGCAGCAAATTCTACCTCATGAAATCTTGACCATGACTAGTCTCTATAGCCCAATCATCACCCCATCCAAATATCTTGAAAAATATTTTCAAAGCTGTGTTTGTAGTCATAAGGACGAGAGTTGTGAAAATGGAGAAAGAAAACAAGATTTTCAGGATGCTCAAGTATGTGTCAAATATCACATCCACTGTTTGCATAGTGCTTTTATATCAGGAGTGCTTTTCTATGTTATATACCATTGAAACGATATGCTATTTCAGCTGAGTATTATATTACAACCAAAGCAACAATTTGTGTGAGCTTACGTGCAAATCTAAATAGAAACTCTGAATGTTAAACAGTTATTCTGTATGGATCTGTTTCTCTAAAAACCTATCCAGTGTTTTTAATTGTAGCTGGATTCTTTTCCCCAGTTTCAATCGGTGCTGGTTAAAACTCAGAAAACAGCATCTGGTCAGCATCATCTAGGCGAGCATATTGCATATAATTGCCAACGGTTTCTGTGTGATCAGGAAGACCAAATGCATCACATGTAGAAAACTGGCAGCTTCAAAAAATATTTTGAGTTCAACACAAATTTCGCCCTGTTTTTTTAAAAAAACAACAACCACACACAGCTCCATTCCTCCCAGCCCCTGAAAGAGGGTTGTGCTCTTTTGACACTTCAGGTGATGAGTCTTTTAGTCATGGTTATTTCCTAACAATGAGTAGTTCCTTTTCATGATGATTTTAAATAAGTCAATCCATACTAATTATACTAACTCGGCTTGTACAATATTGAATTTTTGATTTTGTAAGGAGATGAGTTGGTTGGATGCAGATCTGAAAGGCATTTTCTATTTTGGGAAATTCATCCTGCACAAATTGCGAGTGGATAATATGGTCTCTGAGGTTGCTTCCAAGTATATGATTCTATAAAATGGAATAATAGATTATGAACTCCAATTCAGCATGTTTTACAACCTATCTTGTATATTGTAATGTACTGCATATGGAGATAACCAGTGGGGGGTTTCTACTGGTTCACCCCAGATCGGGTGAACTGGTAATGGCGGTGGTGGGAAGCTCCGCCCACCCACCCAGATGTCATCATGGATGCTCTGCGCATGCACAGAAGCGCCACATGCAAGCGCTCCCGGTTGCGAACCATTAGCGAAGGTAAGTGGAACACCCCACTGGAGATAACCATGAAAAGTTGAAATTGCAAAAAATGATAGCTAGACTGCTATTGCAGGGTTCCTATTAGAAAGATCTATGTGAACTATCAACTACTTGTCATGCATAAATAATAGATTTAAACAAATATAAATAAACAGATTATTTATGAAGCTGCTACTAAATGACTTACGTCCAAATACGGAATATTAAATATATGTTGTGAGAATCTTAGGGAACTGCCCTCTGTTCTGAAATATATTTTCAGCAGGACAAACACATGGCTGTACTCAGCAGCTGTGTGACTAAACATTTGGCTCTTTCCCAAGAATATATATTCAACTTTAAATCAAGTTTAAGTACATATTCACCTTTAAATCAGTGTAATTATATGTGCTGTAGGGAAGGCATTTCTCACTCACAATTTATCATATTCTAAGCCATCCTAGAGCTCTTAAAAACTGCTTAAGTATAAGCTCTTTTTCCTGTTCAGACCTTCCCAATTAAAATGAAAAAGTTCAGGATGCTCAATCCTATTAACTGGTTTAACTGGTGGGTCAAAAAAAGCCAAGTTGTGCTTTAATGATTCTAGTTATGGAATCAAACTGGCAAAGCTCACTGAAGGTATTTTGGTACGAATAAAACTGAGGGCATTTAATCTTCAACATTAAATGCCCTCAGTTTTATTCGTACCAAAGTACCTTCAGTGAGTCGAATATAATAGTATACAATATCAAAGAAAGGAATGATAAGGAATTATTAAGTATAATAAAACATTGACAGCACATAAGGTAATATTATGTGTGTTTGATATATGTATGTGTGTGTGTGCTGTGTGTATGTATATTTTTAACAGTTTAATTTCTTAAATACTATATTTCGAATACTGCATATTATTTTATGTAATTAATTTCATTGTATAACCATTCCATGCATAAATAAGCATGATTGCTCATGCCTTCACTCAGAACTGCATTATTTTACATTAAAATAGTTCACATATTTACTTTAAAAAGTTCATAGTCATCCATATTTGAAAGTTACATTTCACAAATAGTTCAGAGTAGATGCCAACAGAGGTAAATGATTGCATAATCAATCTTATTCATAAAAAATAATACCTCAATAAGACTGCCATTTTTTCTGTCTATATTGGCTACATAAATGCAAATGTTTTTCTGGGGTAAACTTATCCTTTCATTCCTTAGTTGGTGTTATAATGATTGAAAAGTTCTGATTGATATTGCAATAATCATGCAAATTTTAAACAACGACACAGAAAACTTAAACTCAAGTAGATGGGAAAGTAATTCACATTCATTTGTTACAGTCTCATAAAAATATCAGCAAAAGTTGAACTCTTCCTGCATATTCTGGGCATTTATACAGGATTTCTTTCTGAATAAAAGTAACTGCCTTGGAAGGTGTGGTTGATTACTACAATTGCTGTTTTGTTAGTTGGGGAAGATTTGTATTAAAAGGGTGGAAAGACATTGGAGGAAGAAGAAGGAGAACCAACTTAATTAAACAATCTCTGGACAGCTTTGTAGTGGTCAAAGAACAAGGTCAAGTCTTCAGAAAATTGCTGTCAGTCTAGTACAGGATCCAACCTCACTGAGGTTCAGAAGAATGCAGAACAAAACCATACCAATGGATTTCTACATCATTGCACCTTCCATATCCCATTTTACTTCTCATCCAAGAAGCTTCTTCAGTTCAGTTCTTCAGAACTGAAAAAGCTTCTTAGATGAGAAGTGAGATGTCTTCAAGCAAAACAAAGAAAGTCCAGTTGAAAAAACACCTTTGGGATAACCATGACCTGAATGACTGAGAATCTCCATAAACATTTTGCTCCTTTCATGATTAACCATGGTTGGTTGCGTGGTTTGTTTGGTTAGTTAATTAGTTCGTTAGTTAATCAGTCAGTCAGTCAGTTAGTATTCTGCATTTATTTTTACAAAGATGGTGAACATATCCAACACCTTCCTTCCTCCTCCTATTTCACCACAGCAACAATATTTTTGAGATATGTTAGGCTGAGAGAGAGTGACTGGCCCAAGGTCACACACCTGGCTTTCATGGCTAAGGTGGGACTTGAACCTAGGATTTCCCGTTTTTCTAGCCTCATGCTTTGACCACTGTTCTGACCTAGGCTCCCTTAAAAAGCAGGAAGTAGAGTCTTTGTCCTGGCAAAACCTCTTTTATTTACACAACTGTGAATTTCTTTCATTCACAGTCAGCAAGGCCTGTCAAACAGTCTTTCAGAGGAATATTTATCACATACCTTATCTTGCTTGGCAAGCTGCCACGTAACTTGTTTCCAAATGCAGTACAAGGCAAAACTTGGCACAGAGTCTCTCAGATTCATGGAACAAATGAATTGTTTCCTGCAAAAGCCCATTCCCTATACCCTCCTCTTTTGTTTCTTATGGGAAGGGCCAATCACCTGGCTTTATTCCTAAGTCGACCCTATTTTCTGAGTTGTTCTTGTCTTCTGGCAGCTCTGTGCATGCGCACATTGGGAACAGGCTCCAGCCGTTCCTCTGCCTCGCTGCTATCTAGTTCCCTCTCTGCCTCCAATGCAGAGCCCTCGTCCGAGCTTTCCCCAGCCCCCAGGACTGGCCCAAGTTCCTCCCCAACTTTCTCACTGTCTGACTCTGCTGCCAGCTCCACTGGCTGGCGGCAGCTGCCACGACAACCACTATAAAGCTGTCCAGTTTTGTTTTCCTTTTTTCCTAGTTTGAAGCCTAGTTTCCAGGCTTGACAGGAGGATCTTTTGCAATTACTTTACTTCTAATAATCATATTCAAACTCTTTTTCTAAAAGACTTTTGCCCTTCAGGCTAACATGACTTTTCTGAAACTGATATGGGGGAAGGTTTTTTTTTTACATAAAAAAAAACATTCATGCAAACAAATTATGCCAGTGTATGCTGAAATACTGGCTTGTATCAAGAAATGAATCTGTCATACATATCATAGTGTCTTTCATGCCTGAGAAGAAAAACAAAGTGGCTTGTTTTTTAGTGGAAGGAGGTGATAGCTTTGTTAGATTTGACTTTGCCAGTAAACAGTCAGCGGTACATACTGTACTTTCTGCCATTTGAATCAGTTCAATATGCCAGTTCTGAAGAATTTTTATCTCTTTCTTTGCATATTTTGCTAAATACATACTGACATAATAGTGAGTGATTCTTTTTTTCTTCAGTGACATTAGATATATTCTTTAGTTCCTGTCTGTTTACTTTCTCCACCTGTAACAATAGGTGACATGGCCTGCAGTCATATTGCCTGAGACTAATAAATTGGTGGCATGACTATATATGTGTAGCTATTTCTGACTTGTTACAGAAAAGATATAAAGGTAGTGAGGGATCATGGGTGCTCCCCTGAAACATTTATTAGCATTGTATTAATTCTCCCAGTGTAGAATATTTGTATATACAGGTAGTACTCAACTTACAAGCATTTGTTTAGTGCAGGGGTGAAATCTAATTATTTTTGCTACCGGTTCTGTGGGCGTGGCTTGGTGGGCATGGCCATGTGGTTATATGACTGGGTGGGCGTGGCCATGTGGCCATGTCACTGGGTGGGTACGGCCAATTGAGCAGTCCATTTTGCCAGGGAGCAGGGGGTTGGACTAGATGACCTCTGAGGTCCCTTCCAGCCTTTGCTGTGCTGTTTCAAAGCATACTCTGAAGCTGTGTCTACTGCCAGCCAAGTTTCAAATCTTGTGGTTTCATGTGCTAGCCGTCTCAATGGGATGAGCTGTTTATGTAAACAGCTAACCATTTAAAGTATATTTGAAATGTTCCACATCTATGAATAAGAAAGGGGAGTTAAATCTATTATCATTTTTCTGATTCCACCAGCAGTTCCCAAAGCTTCAAAATGTCCCAGGAGTCAAAACTGGAGAGTGGAACAGAGATATCATCTAACTATTTGGGGTGATTTGGAGGTTTGATAGGTATATTTTGAGGCCAGCTTAGACTTCACTTTGTTTTTGGTTGACGAGTATGTTAAGTGATGGATTTATGCATTTATTTCTTGTCTCCCTTTGTTTGCACATTATTATTTTATTTGTAAGCTAGTTCTTCAGAGCAGATTTGTGGGAGAGGTCATATAAACTGATAGGGAATCTCTGAAAACTAAATCCTCATCCATTCCCTTAGCAGGATTCACATTGTATATAACAAGCCTTCAGAGGACAGAAGTTTCTATTGCAGGAACAAATCTTAATTCCAAACCAAAATGTTTTTTTATAGAAATGTTTGGGCAACATTTTAGCAGGGATCTTAAGGAAAATACTAAAAAAGATTTCAATATTATAATTTCAATTTATAACTATGAGTTATGTAAATAACACAGTTCTGTATTACAAGATATTTGGGATATTATACATGGTTTATAATGAACCATATCACACACTTAATAGGTTTCATATTAAAAACTTTATTTCATTTTCTTTTGCTCCAGATTGGTACTCTAAATAAGCACTTAATTCAGCAAGACCACTTGAATTGAAGTGTGTACTGAATATGCATTTTGGTCATGGTTACATTTCTTATAAACTGTACTATGGAAATGATAACTGCAAATAAAATTTGATTTGATTGATTAAAATGATTGTTTATTTTTTTTAAACTTTGTACTATTAATTGGTGGTCGCCCTTACTTGCTGGTTTATTTACTCATATACATAAATTCCAGCACATTCAGTGCTCTCTGTTGTGACCCCCATTTACAGAAGGGTAATAAGAGTGATCCCTCAAATTATAGACTGATTAGTCTAATTGACACCACGGCAAAATTAAATGCCAAATATCTTTTATGTAAGATTGAGGACAAGGTAATTGAAAACAGCTTGTTACCTGAAGAGCAAGCTGAATTAGGTCTTGTCAAGCTCCAAAACCCAAGAAAGACAGGCTGACTTTCTTCTAAGCAATTTCTCTTACGTTTCTTGCCTATAGACAGAAGTCTTGCCAAGCTAATGCAATCTTACTTGCTTCATTAAAGATATAATCTGAAAATTTGTAGGAATTTCTGCTTTACGCAGATGGTATAATATTGGTGCCATACACCCCAGTAAGGAGGAGAAGACTGTTGCACAGGTTGAATTCATATTGTGCATTCAACTAACTGAAAACGAATAAGTCCAAGACCAAGGTAGTTGTTTTCAGGAAGGGATGGGCTAGTTATAGCTGGAGCCTGGTTAGGGAATGTATAAATCAGGTTGTCATATATATTTAGGTCTTGTTTTTAAGACACAAGTTCCTGGTTCTCACATTTTAAGAGCAGTTATTTAAGTGCTATTGCCTGTGTCAATCACAGCTACCCAGGTTCTCTAATTCCATTCATAAAGGTATATAACAGAAAAATATTCCAATTGTACAACAAAGCACATATTTGTGGGGATATATAAATGTCCCCTTTTTGGAACAGGTATAGGCCACTTTCTTGAAATGCATCTTGAGGGTGGATAAATCTATGTACTACAGTAGTAGGAGCAGAGGTGGGCATGCCTTCTATACAAAGCCACCCACTAATTAGAGTATTTAGCTATTGGTTGAAGATGTTATCTATTTAATATAATTTAATTTAATTATATTTTTAGACCGCCCTTCTCCTTCACAGGACTCAGGGCGGTGTACAGTCCATTAAAAAA
>JANHFK010001603.1:85157-97339 GCA_036250565.1 Sibynophis collaris
TTTGATACTGACTAGGTTATAAGAACACTTCAGGTGAAAAAGATTTGAATAAGGCTTCAGTCCCAATTACAAAGATGAAATATGAAAATAAATTGTCTCCCTGGAAACTCCGACAGCCTTTGATGAAGGGTCTGTTTCAAAAAAATAAAATGCTGGGAGAACAGATGAGCAGAAATCAAACTCAAGAAAAACGTGGATGTGCAGCAAAGGTGAAAAGTAAGGAAGCAACTACAGTTCCAGAGTAAGATTTGCCATAAAGCTGATCACAGAAAAGCAACCATCAAAAGCAGACAAGGCCCAGAATGACAGCTTGCTGAAGATGAGAACTCCAGGTAGCAGGTTGTATAATAGTCACTGAAAGACTGAGGTGATATGTATGACTGATGCTATATACCAGTGGTGAAATTCAATTTTTTTTACTGTCAGTTCTGTGGGCATGGCTTGATGGGTATGGTATGGCTTGGTGGGTGTGGCAGGGGAAGGATACTGCAAAATCTCCATCCCCACCCCACTCCAGGGAAAGGATACTGCAAAATCCCTATTCCCACGACACTCTGGGGCCATCCAGAGGTAGCATTTGCTGGTTTTCTGAACTACTCAAAATTTCTGCTACTGGTTCTCTAGTAGCTGTCAAAACCTGTTTTCACCCCTGCTATATACTCTTTTTTCCAAGGCAACGTGGTTATTAAGCCTTAAACACTTCTATTTAACTCTGATGAATTAACTTCAAGGAAGATTTATTCATTTATTTAAAACATTTACCATATTTTTTGGAGTATAAGATGCTCTGGAATATAAGACACACATTCGTTTTTGGGGAGGAAAACAAGAAAAAAAAATTCTACCTCTGCCTACCAGGATCCATCAGTATTCATCTGGCTTCATCCTTGCAGAAAACAGCAAACAACCTGGTCAGCTTTAGCATGTTATTGTAACCTGATTTAGCATGAACAGCTGATTGGCGGTTGGATTGGCCTTCCAGAATACCACCAATCAGCTGTTCCAGGCTGAAGGGTTCACCAGAGCCCATTGCCGCTTCCGTGCATCATGTATTTGCCCTCCCGGCATCGTGTTTTTGGCCTTTGAACACTCCATTTTAGACCCGTTCCAGGCTGCGGGGATCGCCACATAAAATTGCCACCAATTGCCGCCTCTGCGTGTCACATTTTTGGCCTCTGTGCATCACATTTTCAGCCAGTTCCAGGTGGTGGGGATCACCGCCGCTGCTGCTGCTGATCCCCCCATCTAAAACCTGCTGAAAATGTGATGCATGGAGCCCAAAACGGGGCGTGCAGAGGACGAAAATGCAATGTGCAAAATGGGGATTGGCAGCAATGTGCTGTGGTGATCCCTGCAGCCTGGAATCCATCTAAAATGGGGCATGCATAGACCATAAATGTGACTCTCAGAGGCAAAAAATGGCCAAAAGTGTGGGGGCGGAGGATGGGCAGGGCTTGGCCAACATTTGGTCTATAAGATGCACCACAATTTTCACCCACTTTTAGGGAGGGATAGTGCATTTTATACTCCCAAAAGTACGGTATATAGCCTCCCATTTTTCAACCAGACCTGGGTAACTCCCACTCAAAAATTAAAAGACATATAAAATCATTTAAAAAGTATAAAATTAAAAGTAACCAATTAAAATATTGAAAACAACAACAGCAACAACAACAACAACAACAACAACAAACTGGCACCACTTAGTTCTAATGCGCAATCATCCAATTTTCTCCCAGCACTTAGAGAAAAAAGCCAGGTCTTTAAAGCCTTACAGAAAGATAAAAAAGTGGAGGCCTGCCAAACATCAGAGAAGAAGATGTTCTATAGGGAAGGGGCTGCCATGGAAAAGGCACACTTCCCACCTCCCATCAGATGACCTGAGTGTATGTCTCAGCAGGGAGTTGGAAGTGGACAAAACATGAAGAATGAGTTACAAACAGAAGAATTTTGCAATATTTTGGTGGAAAATCTTGGGTTTAATAATTGGAATACTTTTGAATTACATAGTAACTGGAAACATAACAAACCTTTAGAGGAAATTATGTGAGGATGACCAAGATTATGAAAATTTTAAGGAGATAAAAGTCTCCCAAGAATGAGACTTTGGATTGATCTTAGACCACAGGACTTGATTTTCAACGGAACTAGTTCTAAACATCTAGGTTTCTTTTGTTTCAGTATTTATGAAGAAGACCATGGAATGAATAGGAATCAGGTAGGAAATACTGTCGCCATGATTGAATGGTGTTAAGAATTCCTGATTAGGCATGAATAAAGATTGGGGATAACTGAATTTCTGCCAACTTGAAACAGAGGGATAGAAGTAGAAGAGCCAAGACTAACCTGAATTTTACCTAAGACATCTGCATGTGTATGTTAAACAAGGTGACAATGAATCAGCTAACTTATTCATGTATTTAATTAGTGTGGGTTGTCTTGTTTGCTTCTGTTAGCATGGAAAAACAAGCAGGAAGCTCATAAAAGCATACCCTCATAAAGTCAGCAATCATTTCAACTTCCAAAGCAGGAGGGATTTTATAACAGAAAGAACAGCAGGATGAATTTTTAAAAGAGGAAGAAAGGCAAGAGAGAAGGAAATACTAGCAAAAGTTGTTTACAAGGGTCTTGTCAATTCCTTTGTATTGTCTTTGATATAATTTTGGTGATGAAAGAAAAAAAATGCAGCTTTTTGAAGGAAAATTATATTTCTTTGAATGAAATTTATTGAAAAATTATTCTTGCAGTATGCAAAAGATCAACTGTCTCTCTATGGGAACTATATTACTCTGGAGAGATGACTTGATCAACCTGTAAATATTCATTAGTTGCTGGTCTTTAAGATTTTAATTAGTTGATTACATGTATAATGTCACACAAAAATAAAATAATTTAAAAAAATAACCTCTCACACACACTGAATCAAGAAGTGCAAGAAGAAGCACAAATGAAATATTTGAATTTAAAATATTTATTACAATTTCCAAAGACAAAGAGTATTGATATGTTTGTCTCCCTATCCCCACCCTGAATTCCAGGAACCTTAAGTAATTGGGCAAGAAGGAAGGGGAGGTTCTTACTTTATATATCAATGCAGCCCTTATAAAATCAGGAGAGTGATGGCTTGTGGTTGATTTGCCTCCAGATACAAGGGTTGTATTGTTGGGTCTGCTGAGCTTCTTAGTATCACACAACATCATGTTCTATGGAGCATGTTCTATGGAGTCATTCTTGTCAATGAACACATACTGTAGATGCTTGGTCCATCTAATTTTCCCAGTGACATGGACAGTCCAAATACTGTTCTAGCAATTGAAAAACATTTGTGTTCATTGGAGACTCATTCTTTGAAATAAGTATGGTTGACTTCATTTTTCTGCCTTCAATTTTCTCACCTTCTTTTGGCTTATATCTGCATCAGTTTTTAAATGAGTATGGCATTTCCTCGAGCCTCCGGGAGGGCAAAAACAACCTCCCATGGGCTCCAGAGGCCTTCTGGAGGCTGGAAACAGGCCCATTTCTGTATTTCCAGAAGTTCCAGGAGGCCTGTTTTTTGCCCTCCCAGAGCCTCTGCCGTCATCCAAAACAGGCCGCATAGAGACTCCTGGGAGGGGTGGGACATGGTGGGCAGGGCCAGCCGGTCCTTGCAGCTACTGGTCCGGTGAATCAGACGTAAAATTAGCATCCGGTTCACCCAAATTGGTCAGAACAGGCCAGAAACGGATGAATCCCACTCCTGCTTAGAAATCTCTGAAGGAAATAAATGGATTGTTGGAACACATTTCTTTATTTTTATTACATCAGGTGATCCACTCAACGAGCCATCCCTGCCAATGAGAAACCAAGTGGTATTCACACAACAAGAAGTCAAATAAATATTAACCCCTGGGCATTTTTCACTGTACACACATTCCATATATATCTTGATTGAAACTGGCCAATGTGACATAATGTTCTTTCTCTTTCAGTTATTTTTCTGAAATTCAACATGTTTGATTCCAACAACTATAGTAAATGCTTTCTTTCTTAGAAAATCGTAATTTAAAACTCCTTCTCCCCCTTCAAAATGTAACTGTGATGGAAACATCATATAAATTCAGCCCTCTTTTCAGTGTAAAAAAATAATAAAAGTTTACTCAAAGTTCTACTCTAAAGAGCATCTACTTACAGGATAAAATTTATTGATTTGTTTATTTTTATCTCACCTTTAATAATCCAAGACAACAAATACATCTAATGCTTCTTCTTCACTCTATTTTTCCTACAACAATACATGTGAAATCTCTAAACTGCCCAAATCTTAAAGCAGTGTTTTTTTAGTAAACAATACAAAAGGAAAGTCTTAAAAGTTGCTTTTCAATTTCCAATTGCCTGCTCATCTGTATCTATTGTTTTGTAGGAGACAGCATGAAGGCTAAATGATGCTGTTATTTTTTCCCCCTCCAAATGTATTTTTAATGTGCACAACCCTATATTAAAAAGCACTCAACTAATAAGCAGCATTTTGGTTTACACACTTAAAGTGCTCATTTTTTGACATCACTGAGAATGAAGTGCACTTTTATTGGCTTTTTGGAAGCTTAAATGTATAATAAGAAGGTGAAGAAAGGGCCAGATTTAAAAGGAACCCGTTCAATATATTTCATAGAATTACGCCTTTAACCTAGATGGGTAAGTCATTAAAGTATTTTTGTCTTTGAATGTTGAATTGATTTTCATTGTACCAGAGATTAATATTGCATTATTCCCCTAGCTCCTATCTCAGGAATGATGTGTTGGCATAGACAGAGTGCTCTCTAATAATCTCCCATATGTAAATTATTACCATAGTCTCAGTAGCATCAAAGTTTCTGGCCTTTTCTTTTTCTTGTTTAATACTGAGATATAGCCAGCAGGGAAATGCCAAGAGAACGAAACAGGCAATCATCCATGTAGGCCTGAGATAAAACTGTGTCTTATATTTTTCTCCCAGCACTGATTTGATATCCCATTTTCTTTGTGACACTGCTATATTTCAAAAACACACTGGATTTCATTTTTGGGGGGAAGTTATTAGAAATCTGTGACATGGTGTCCCAATTGCAAAAGTCTTTTTCACATTTTACCATTTATAACACAGAAGACACTGTTTTTCATTTCATCCAGCAGGGTTAGATTAGAATATTCATGCCCATTGTTATGAAATTTAAATGTTTGTGTCAGTCTGCTGTGTAAATATATTTATTTGTCACTCCCTATTTCTTCAGAGAGGGGTCAAGTCACTCATTGTAAACATGATGTTTTTTTTCTTGAAAATGCTCATGGTGATATATTTCTAGTAGTTTTCCATAAAGGCTTAAGCCTTAATGTTCCTTAATTTCATATTGTTACTGTGTGTGTGTGTGTGTGTGTGTGTGTGTGTGTGTGTGTGTGTGTCTTCCAAATAAATCAAATGACTCCACAGTACTTTACAGCTCCATATTATGTTTGCTACTTACTGTCTGCTAATCCTTTAGTTAATGGTAACATTAACAAGTATCAATGTTTACACTGAAGGCAAGGCTATAATTTAAAAGAAAACAACAAGAAAGAAAAAAAAGAATATTCCTAAATTTTACTAACCATTACAAGCCAGCAATTAATGACCTTATAATTGTCTACTTCACAATTATCCCAAAAGAACAGAGCTTTGTTGTAAAATATTCAATGCAATGGAAAAATCCAAATTTCCAGCAACTCCAAGTATTTCTCTGCTAGCCTTTAATCAACTTTTAATATCACATTTGTCTTTGAAATTCAATATTTTTCTTCATACTATATACTGCTAATAATTAGGGCATTGATTCTGTTCAAAGCTTAGATCATAAAATGGATGATATTTTTAGGAACAGACTTATTTGCTCAAAGTAGAGTGAAAACATTTAAATCTGTTCTACCCAGATTATCTGTTTTCATGAAACTCCATTTCTATAGACCAGGCTACTATTGGTCATGAAACAGTATTCTGGATATAGTAGTAGATTGTTTTTTTTAAAAAAAAGGTCTTTTTGTACGTGTGTGTGTGTGCGCAGTCGTTTTGAGACTCTGTTTAATTGTAACTATTATTTTTCTCAAATTTATTCAGAATGCTTCTGTAATAGTCATTTCTGAAGTGAATCAGATTATTAATTTTTTGTTGTTGTTAGTTGCGAAGTCATGTCCGACTGATAACAATATGTTTATGGAAAAGATCATCAACTTTTCTTCTCAAACTTTATCCATCAACCTTGAAAACTTCACTGAATTCTAGAAGAGGTATGATCTCTTCTTATGGATGACATGTGACTTTTCACAGACCCTATTGCTATTTCTACGAATGTAGTTTTTGATGCCTCTGCACTGTAAAGGCTATATATTAATTTATTAAATACATAATATTTAAAAGAAATATAGTTTAAAAACGTCAAATTTATGAAATTAGATACATGTTTAACCTTCTTAATTGTTTACTTTGTCTGAAAACTTCAGCCCATTTTTTTGATGTTTTAAAGATGTCTTTAAAGATGTCTTTTAAAAATAAGTCACAGTTACTTATGACTTTGCAATTGTAGTGATTATGTCTAGGTTAGAGTTGTCATGTTGTATTCTTGAAAAGTTAGCAACCCAAAAACCAATTCAGAAGTCTCCAAAAATGAAATATTTATATTTTGCCCATAACAGATTTTGTATTCTTTTTCTGAATATATTCTGAATCTGAGTAGCTATCAGTTACCACTTTGGAGTTTCAGACTCTACTAGTTTCTGCACATTGCTGGTAGGAATAACATGAAAGTTTGAGTGGCAACAATTCCAACAGAAACCAGCAAGCATGACCTACCTTTCAGATGTACAAAGACATGTTAATTTAGCTGTATCTTTTGATGATTGCTAAATAATATTTTATATCAACTGATAAAACAGCTTCTTTTTCTTTGAGCCATTTTTTGGCTGCATATATTATGAAATATTGGGCATTTTTTAATTTCAATAAAAGACTACAAAGAAGCATTCAGTTTTGTTTTTTTGTTTAAACTACATGGAACAACAGGAGAAATATTTACCTAATTCCATAGTGAAATAAATTCTACATTAAGCAAGGGACTGGGATGTAATTAGGTGCTTCTTATCTTCTCTGTATTCTATACAGGAATTGATTAGCACCTTAATCTAAAAGGATTTTGTTTGGTTCTTGTTTATTTACTTTGGCTCATCATATGCAAGACTTTGGTGCATCTGGACCCAGGCAGCTTCCTAATGCTAACCTCCCTTAGCTGATTAACGGAGGCTCATTAGTATAAATTATTGTTTCCCTATCTTTACTTGAACAAACCTAAAGCCAGAAAGATATTCTCAGTTGTATTGAGGGATAATCTCCAAATCAGATCATGAAGACCCAGGCTGAAAAATGTATTGTTTTAGTAAATTACACTTTTTCTTCAGGAAATGCACCTGCACCCAGAATCTAGTTATATTTATTTCATTATTTCTGCGTTGATTTGTCAAATGGCAGGAGGCTCCAGGTTGGAAAGCAGCAGTGGTTAATTTCTAAACAAAGTGGTTAATTTCTAAACAAAGAGAGGGGGATTTGAAAGCTCCCACTTTTGCTCTAGAGACTGTTAAATCAAATCCAACATGTTGGGACTGTTTGCAATTATTTAGTTTTGTACTGAAGGCAGTTTGCAGGTTATTACAAGCCCTGATGGATGTAAGCTCATATATTAGAGAATAATCACCCTGTATTAATTAACAGGGTTAATAAATGGAGAGGAAATGCAGAAGATTGTTAAATTTCTCATTATTGTTTCTTTTAAATAAGTAGAAAATGGGGAAAGAGTAAATTTAAATGTCACCATCCTGAGCAAAATTTGCCCCACCTTTCATTATGTTTCACTTTGATGTTTCGTTTTTATAAGTTGGGACAAAATTGAAATGGGATCATCGTTCAGCAAAGCAATACTTTACATATCTACAGATTCCTCCTTATTCAAAGAAAAAAAAAACTATTGTGGAAAATGAAAGGTGGGTGGGAAATCTTTTTACACGTAGCTCTATTTGGGCAAAATCTGAAAGCAGCTGGCTATCAAATTGATTTTTTTTTCAATTGATTAAAGTTTAAATAATATTGGCTTGAAGATTGAATTCTGGAATTTTATTTTATGGTAATTAGAGATCAGCAATAAGAAGATTAAAACTTTTGTAGCGTAGAGTGGTCTTAAAATAACGATTTCTAAGTGCATAAAAAAAGATAACATTTACTTGCATAATAAAGGGATTCCAGGTTTTAGGGTGGAGTTTAATGGGATTTCTTGCAAAAAGCTGTACAATGTCAGAACTAATATAAAAATTATTGGAGTTACTTAAATATTTAAGCATTTATTTTAAAACAATGATTTTCCATCCTTATCCTTATAACCCATCCTAATAGTTAGGTCGCTTCACATTTTCTATAACAATATCTACCTTTATGAAAGGCATTATATTTCAAACAATTATATTTATTTATTTATTTGTTTACTTATTTATTTGTTTATTTATTTATTTATAAGTATTGGCTGTTTAATTCCATTAGACACTGGGCCACCTACAAAACTAGAAAAAAAAAACCCAGCTAAAGCATTAACTCAGATAACCCAGACTAAAATGATCTATTAAATAACAGAATCAACAAAACAAAACAAATGTTTGTGATGGAATTAGTGAAACAATTTGTAGTTGGAATGCTGCAACAGAACATATGTAGGAAATTCTTTTATACAAATGTAGAAAACATTTTTGATAAACTTGCATAGATATCCATTTTGTTGGAATATGTTGTACAGATGTTCCATTTCCTTTTACTGCTGTTCTGGGTTGCTGCAGTGTGTTTGGCTCATTTAAATAAAGTCCTTACACTGCTTATCTTGTAGGACTTTGGGTTGTTGCTTTGGTAGTGGAGCACCTGATTAGTATGGGTGGTTTTTCTGTAAACTTGTGTTTCTAGTTGTATTTAATGTCAAAGTTTATTCTTCTGTGAAGTACACATACTGTATATTAGGCTTGGAGAAGAAGAAAGAAAGCAACAATGAAGAAATATGAAGTAATTTGAAAATTAATTATTCATTTCCATAGAAACACATTAAGATGAGATATAAATCTGTCTGTCTGTCGGTATGTGGACATGTGTACAGGCACACCATTGAGTCAGTGGGAGTTGGGTGACATACAAGTTTAATAAATTATAATTATTATATGGAACCATTCCTGTCTGTTGAAGTATAACATTAATAAGTTGATAATACTAGCAGGTATATTTCTTCAAGTTGCAACTGATTGTCTAAATCTGAAATATTACTCAGATTGTGTTGAGACAGTTATGGTTAGGATTAGGTTAGAACATAACATAAAGAAATTATGTTATCTCATACTATTCTGTTATAAAGTAGAAGTCTTAAATGTGTTCTCACCATAGAAAACTTTACTGTCAAAAGTTACTTAAAAATCTTCATTATTATTTTTAAAAAGTATTTCTCTCATATTGACATATATCTTGATTCAGGTGCAGAAATATAACTGTTGTTAAGTGTTTTAGGTACCAGACTAGAAACCAGGAAATTATGAGTTCTCGTTCCTGTTTTAGCATGAAAAAAGTCACTTTCACTCAGCCCAATTTACCTCACAAGACTGTTGTTGTGGGGTAAATAAGAGGAGGAAAGAATATGAAATAAATTCACTGCCTTGAGTTATTTATAAAAATAATAAAGACGGGATTTTAAAAAGTCTAAAAGAAAATTCACATTATTGTATTTGTTTTTAAACAGAGAGGTAAAATGTTTTTTTTATTATTTTATTATTTGATTTGCTATATTTATTCTGTGGCAGATAGATGGCTAAAGTAAATCCAATTATTCTAGTAGTATATTTATTAAGCATATATATTCAGTCAAGTGATATAATCTTAAATGTTCTGGGTGAGTAATTTAATGCACAATGAGTTTATCAGCAGCTGTTTAGCTGGCAGACAGTTTCTTCAGATTTTTGAACTAACGTGTCATTTTAGATTTTTATGGCTCAGCAACATCTCAGGAGTCAATCTGTATGTCGCATTTGCCTTCACCATGAAATGAAACTCACAATTTTCAACAATTTTAAAGTTGCTTATTTAACGAAATAAGAATAATAACATATAGCATAACACTATTGAAAATAAGGCAATACCAATCATATTTCAATTCATCTTCAAGCTAATGCATGGTCAAGATTTCATACAAAATCACTGTCTGTATACAAAATGCCAAACAAGGGATCTGGAACATAAGGAGAAGGAAAGGAAAGGAAAGGAGAGGAGAGGAGAGGAGAGGAGGAGAGGAGAGGAAAGGAAAGGATTAAGAGACTGAGAGAGGCATATATTCTGTTGTAAGCAAGTTTGAGTATCCTGCTCCCTTCAACATCACAGGCCACTAGCATAATTCTTAATTATTCTGAAAATTGCCTGCAAACATATGTAATTACATATAAGAGATTTTATCTTTTGGGAATGTGTCTTTAAAAAGCCATTATCAGGAAAATCTTATCATAGAGACTTGATGCATTGTATGTTGCAATGACAACATGACATTGCAAACATGATTCCCAAATCTTCTACATTTTATATAAAAAAAATTAAAATATATAAATAAGTACATTAAAAACAAAAACATATGAACACTCACAGCCATAAAGAATATGAAAGGGGCTTATGAAAATAGCATTTGCTATTTTATGCCTCAGCATAAAATGTTGAGGCAGTGGTTGTTCTGGACAGTAGATAAGGCAATTAGCTCTTCTCTCTGCTGCTTTCCAAATTATTATTAATAATAGTTGTGGGGATAAAGCAGAAGCAGAAGTAATATTACCATATCTTTTTTTTCCTACTAACATCCCTAACTTTTGTATATTTACAAGGACAGCAGGATGGTAGTGGGAATTCTATACAATGTAGAGGCCAGAAAGGAATATATTGTCCTGTCATGCACACCTGAATTCTATGTAAATCAAGCACAGTTGGAAACCCAGTTTTCCTTGAAAATAACTAACTTGGAACAGGCAGCTTTCTGGAAACTAACAGCCACTTGGTAGCAGTCATTTATTTGATCCTCGCTCTCCAGATCAACAAGGCCTCTTACTTTTGATTGAAAAGAGACTGATGAATATAACATGGATATTTTCTTGAAAAGATTTTTTCTCTGTGTGTGTATATGCAAGGTATTTTTTCTTTTGAATTATACTGAGTAATTTTAAATACGCAAACCATCAATGCCTGGACATGAAGCAAAATGAAGCAAATGCCTTGAGTGATACAATGGAAGAAATAGTGAATTTGGAAAATCTTGCCTACTCTGCCTAGAAAAACTGTTCCATAGTATCTGACCCCTGTGGTTCTTCAGAGATTCAGTTGGCCAGCTACTGTATTCTACTGCTGTTGTTTGTGGAAGTCAAAATCACAGGTATAAGGTGGGCACCGATTGCCAGCTAGAATAGAACTGATGGTGTTGGTATTATTTAAGAAATGTAGAAGGAAGCGAAGTCGTAGATAGAAAAAGGTCTTTCTTTCACATTAAACAGCAATCTTTCTACAGCCCCAAGTGGAAGTTTGCTCTTATGTGATCACTTGTATAGTTGATCATAACTTTTCTACCTGTGATCTCAGCCATAAAGCAGAGTAGATTTTGGTTAATAACTTCACAACATCATTTGGCTCTTTTACTTTTTTTAAACTTATCCTTACTAGGTTCTCTTAAAAAATAAGAGCCATGTGTTGGTGTTTGGATAAACAATTGAGAATACTAGTTACAAATAACGCATCGAGTTTAATGCCAAGAAATTGTTTTCACACTTAAATATTCTGTGTTTATTTGGATGTTTCATAATATAAGCATATGTGGTACTCCCTTATTCCTTTCATTACATGTGTGGGATTTGTAAACTTCAAGTAAATGCCAAGTATTCTTTTGTCTCCTCAGGTTGTTTGTTTTTTTAAGTTCTTTTATTATCATTGTTCCTCATCTCTGCTGTACCAGTTTTCCTCTTGTTTCTGTAAAGGATATATATATATATATATAAAGAAATAAATAAAAGAAATATATAATAATTCCTCTGCGTAAAATGGGGCCATAGGAGGCAGTTGGGCCTACTAGTTGTGTACCTGGCTCCCCGCTACACAGCAGTGG
>JANHFK010001605.1:23887-36026 GCA_036250565.1 Sibynophis collaris
TAGATAAAAATGAATTATAAATAGTATATATACACATCTATGCATTACACACACACACACACACACACACACACACACACACACACACATACATTGGAGGTGGCTGATGGTTCATCCATTCTTGAACTTGCATCTATATCCAGTCTTTGTGATTATCTGGCTGAGGGGGTTCAAGTCTATGCAGAACGGTGGTGACAGTGCTTCACTTTAGTATATGCCACATTTGATGGCCACTTAGGCGAGTTATCTTCAGTCGACTTGCAGTATTGTCTTCCAAAGTCCTATCGAGTTCTTGTAGATGCTTTAGTGCCCTGTTGACTTTGTGTAGCTCTAGGCATTCACAGATGCATGTCTATGGCTTTCCTTTAGTCGTTCCAGGATGTGTTCAGATTGGTCTGGCTAGACCTTGAGTTTTGGACAATTGCTCTATCTAGAACTTGGAGAGAGAGAGACAGAGACAGAGATTAACCTTGATCAAAAATCCATTTTGTATTCCAACTGACCACTTTGAGAAATAAAACAAAAGAAATCTCGCCCCATCTATAAACAATTATTTAAATCCTGGTTAAAAATAAAATTTCATTTCAAAATACCCAATTTTTCAATTCACATTTTGACATTGAACACTAATTTTGGCATAAAGTTACATGATTTATCCTTGTTCAAAAAAAATTTTTCTCCTTGGATAGCCAAAAGCTCAAGCTATTTTGCAGTAGTGCTTGACAGTTTTCAAACTATTCAAATTATTTTTATATGTTATTTGATATGTATATTCAAATTTCTACAGGGCATTTGATCAGATGAGCTCTGCCACATTGTAATTAACGGCAGCAGTCTAAAGACTGTTCCTAAGCACAAAGATATTTTAGCTCCCATAACAGATGAATGGCTGTAAAAGCTGATGGAGTTTAGCACAGATGGCTAAATTGACCGCTTTAATTAAAGAATACAGCTAACTTGGTTTTCACTTGGAAATTGCTTCTGGACTTTGTGTTTGGGGTGGAAAAAAGGTTCGCCATCACTAGACTAGTATATATTACTATGTAAAAGTAAAAAGTTGAGGCTGTATTTTACTTTTTTATTCTAAAAGAGTTAGAGGTCAAAAGTTTTTTTTCTTTCTTTTTCTACCTTTCTCTTACATTTTTTCCTCTTCCCCCTTTCCTCCCTTACTTTCCCATTATTTTCATTTTTGTTTATATTTTGATAAACTAATAAAAAAATTAAAACCAAAAGGCTGTTCCCATGGCTAGTTCAGGAATTCTGGGAGTTGAAGTCCACAGGTCGTAAAGGGGCCATAGTTGCCCACCCTTGCTCTGCACTGTCAGTGATTTAAGAGATGCTGTTGATCGATTACAACTGCAGTTTCTGTTTACTGTTGCATATATCTGGCTTGTTGTTACAAGATTGTATGAACCCACAAAATGCAGCGGTAGGTGGGGCCACCTTTCAACATCATTTTCTCCATTTTGTTATATTACATAATTGAGAGAAATGATTTGCCTGAAGTTATAGAAGAATCCATTATCAGTACTTCTGAAAGCAATACATTTCAATTCTTTTTCTGATGCTCCTCTGGGGCTTCAGTTCTTGAACATCTTTGTTTGCTTGCTTGCTAACTTGCTTTGTTTGTTTGTTTCTGCTATGCCATAGAAGCTATGTACTGCAGAGAAGTTTAAGTACATAACAAGAAATGAATTCACAATTGCATTCACATTGTTTTATAAAGCAACAAAACTGTGAGAAGCAGACAACTTGATACCTCTTTTGTCTGGCAATAGATTCTGTACTTAATATCTCCAAATTAGTAGCCCCATTCTCCTATTTGGCCTCCAGATGTTCTGAAACTTCAACCCTCACAACTGGCAAGAATGTTTATATATTCTGACTTGAAATTCTAATGATTGCAGTTCAGAACTTTGGGGTGCATTATACTGGAAGCAGTTGCTTGATAGGATGTCATCCTGTAAATTATTATAAATCTGCTAATGGAAAATATATCTGACTCAATTTTAAAATATTTCACTGAATAAGGTATAAATGGGATTTCAGAATAGAAATGCTCTGTTTGGTTTTTGAGATGGCTCTCTAAACTTTCAGGAAGTAATTTAAGTTGATCTGATAGAACTGATATATTTCACTTAACTATGTTATTTAGCAAAAGCAATTAGGTTCACTGCTGTTATACAGTGCTTTAGTTCTATTTACAGAAATTATGTGAGCTGTGGAAATTGGTATTACAGCTCTCGTCCTTCTTCTTCTGGGGTGCTGTAAAGTGGGAGAGATTATTAACTGCGTGTTTACTGTGAATATTTCTAAAAGACCAGCTGTGAAATATCGAAAACTGATCCTATCTGAATGAAGTTGGTGACAGATTAATTTCCATAAATAGATCAAAACAGCTTTGTTCTCTTGAAACCTAACAACAAATTTAAGGAGAAGATGAGCATGCTAGCAGGAGACGGATAGATAAGAAAATGGGGATTGGAAGAGAACAAAATGGTAATTATGTGAAATGTGAATGCAGAGGCCAGGTTTTCTTTTTTTCATTGTGTGATGCTTATATTTATAGTTCTTTGATTTCAGTAGACAATTGTTCCCAATAAAACAATTAAAATTAAGCTTTCATGTTGCATGCTGGGTTTAAAAGAAAAAAAAAATGAAAGCAGCAAATGCAGCTTTTCTTTTTTATCTGCTGTTGTATCTGAAGAACCACTTCACACACTCTTCACACGGTTGGTGGAGGCCAGTGTCCATTTACCAACCTAGGCCCATGCTGGGGGAGGAGTCATGTACATTATACCCTGTACTGGTTTATGATATGGACTGATTGCATGCACAGAGTGCATTTTTATCGGCACGTAAATAATACTTGACCAAGTATACAGAAAAAAATGTAAGAGGTGACTTAGTCCTGAAAACCCACTGGAACCATTTTATTTCTACTGCTGAAATAATATTAACGTGCATAAATAAATGAAAAAGACTTACATAAGCACATTTCTTAGATTCTGTTATATGTGTATTTAAAAAGATATACCGGTAGATCTTTCGATAAAAATACAATTGGATTAAAGTAGATGTCTCTATGGACAACTAGAAATTAACTTACCTTGAGTTTATCTATTTATATATCTTGAGGGACTAAACTGATGCATATATTTTGCATCTCTTTCTTGAAATGCAAAAGAGATTTGCAAACAGTGTTGTCTAATGAACTGGTAATGTTTCTGATGTATTGTATCATGTTTTCCCCCACATAAGTGGAAGCCGTTTGCACACATCCAGTGTGGTGGCCCATAATTTCTACAAACTCTCATCTCCAGCGCAAGTTATTCCATCCTCAAGGGTCAGTCAGTCTTCCGAAGTTGCAGAACAGCAGAAGAAGCAAGGGAAAAAAACAACCACCACCACAGTTCTATTAAGAACAGCCAATATATTCAAGTCAATTTTAATGGAATCATACTGTGCAGGCTGACCTACCAATCTGAACATATTTCACAGATTTTATACACTCTGTCCTAGAGAACTTTTTTATTCCCACTTTTTAAGACAACCAATTAAGGGATGATCCAAATGCATGTTCTTTATGCCTATAATAGTAACACATTCTTTTAATGTTTCAGTGGCAAATCGGGCATCCTGTCTTATAACAATGCAGCAGTCCAGCCTGTTTCTGTTATCCTGAAGTTTTCTTGATCTGCACAGCTGTAGCTTGCAAGAACAGTAGAAAGAGCAGAACTGTGCCAGAATCTTTTTCATATGGATTCCCTAGACCTGACACTCCAACCTATGGGTCACGGAGAGCAGGGCAGGGCAGGGAAAAAAATGGAGAACTTGTTTACCTTTAGTAAGCTTTATGTAGGAGAATCACAGTGACTTCTCAAAGGTTCCCAAAGTCCCAGAACACAGTTGAAAGAAAGACTGCCTGAGCCAACTATGTATTATTAACATACCATCCTTTTAAATCTTAATCTTACCTGTCCTTACTACATGATTAAATTATTATTATTTTTTAAATGCAATAAGTTGAGAGTGACCTCAAAATTATTCTGGAATTTATCATTGACCAGACATCTAAACTGCTTCAGCGATATTGAGCAATACTTGAGCAAAATTTCCATCTTTTTAGTTTTTAGCTATTTCAGTGTGCCGTTTTTGTATTTCCTATTTTTTCATGCTTCTAGATACTCTCTAGAAATCATCCTAAAATTGCAATGTATCCTTTACTTTGCATATTGGTAGCATATTCTTTTGCTTAGCTACCTTATTTGAGTACCTTGTTTATTTTATTTAAATTATGTGTGAACTGTTCTATTTACAAACTTGTCAGAGGACCTGTGAAATTAAATAAATTCTCTTGTTTATGTATTATTTATTAGTCTTTAATTAACCTTTTAACCCAAGGAATGGTCTGGGATAATTAAATATTGAAGTGTAGTTTTCAAATGCTGTACCATCAACACTATTAAAATGAGCAGTCTTTGTTTTGGCTAAGCAGCTTAAATAATGAAGCCAAAATCGCTTATTTACTAGCAGAAGAATTAAAGTGCATTCTGTGTTGTTAGAGATCCTTCCCATCCTTCTTCTAAAATGTAAATTTCAGTGAATCCAAAGAAAGAAATTGCTGAAGGTTTTAAAGGCATTTTGATCTTAAACACTTCATATTCAACAAAAGGATAATGTAAAATGTTATGATTCTTCAACTAGTTATTTTTCTTTTCTTTTTTAAAAAAAAAGTAAGGTAGAGCCATCTTTTGAAAATTCTTAAAAACCCACAAACACTTAAAATTTGTTCTACAAATATTGAATTAAACATAACACATACACAACCATTAATTGATAGTAAAATATTTTCTGAGTGAAGTTGACTAAATCCAACTATGTATAAGATTTGTCAAACTGTACATTTAAATTGGAAAAAAAGTTTTGCTAAGACTATTTTAAGCATCCTGATTGTAATCAGAGAGTCATTCTCATTTTGATTGTAATTTGATTGTAATTTTCTTTTCCCAATTGGTGACCATTGGTTTAATTTGACTTCTCTGTTTAAGGCAAGCATAATTTACTATAGGTGTCATTTCTTGCAGCAAGACCCACTCAAAAGAAAGACAAAGAAATAACTTTTAAAATTTAAAAATGTATCTTAAATTATTTATTCCATGTCTGCTATTTTCTCTGATGCACTAGTATTTCCAGGTTCTGAAATGATGTTCTATAGAGGAAAATAATTTATTAATAGGTAACTACAATCAGAATTGTTAAAAGAAGATGCAAGTTTTAAGATGATGAAACCTATGCAGATAATCCTTGACTAGCAACTGCATCATTCAGTAACTGCTCTAAGTTACAATGGTGCTGGGGGAAAAAACTTTATCACTATTTGCTTCACATCATCCCTCAATGACATGATCATCATCACAGGCAATATGAGTTATCCTGTAACTGACCTGTTGTTGCTGTTTTTTTCCTTCCTTATACAGTGGACAGATTTGCGAGAAAGGGATTACAAGAGAGTAAGCAGGTACCACAGTGGGGAATACAGCAGCTGTGTGTACAGCATAGGCGCAGCTTACGGTACTTAGCAGACTCGCTAATATGACTGGATTCCTTTCTCTGTGTATTCCCCTTTGTGTATCTGCTTACTCTCTTGTAACCTCTTTCTCTCCAATGAAAGTAAATACAAACATTAATTCCCATCATGCTGATTATCTCTAAAATAGTCCCAGAGGAAGTGAGATTGATCCCAACTTCAACCACTTCTAGAAACAGTTGGAGATGAAGCTCTTCCAAAGGGCATTTGGGATTTGACACCCATTGTTATTAATTGATTTTTAAAAATATTTTTTTGCTTCATACATTTTACGTTTTTAAATCTTACATTACTGTGTGTGTTTTAACATCTATGTGCTTGTGAAATGAGCCCTGTGGGATTGCAACAGGTTATAAACATAATATATAAACAAAATACATAATTAAATTAAATTTCCTTCCACGGTTAGTTGCGGTGAATTTTCCAAAAGACAACTATCATAGTTATAAGGAGAGCAAGAAATAAATCTTTTCTCTGACTTCTATCATGGCAATCTGTCATCAGCAGATCAGTACTTCTTCATAGTGCTTTGTCATAAGCCTGATAGATGCAACATTTGGTATAAACATGTCCTATTTTTATGTCCTATTAAGATATTATGTATTTTAATTTTAATATATACTAACTATATATGAATGAGAAGGCAGCAACCAGTGATATTTGCAATCTCTCTCTCTCTCTCCCTCCCTCCCTCCCTTCCTCCCTCTCCCTCCCTCTCTCCCTCTGTTCACTTAGCAACCATTTTGCTTAACAATCTATTCTTTGGAACACAACTTTGTCACTAAATAGGGGAACAGGTGTATATTACTCTTTTCATGCTGTAGAAAGAAATGATACATCAAACCTTTGCTAAATTTTAAACAAAAAAACCCCACCATTACCAAATTGTTTTATCCTAACACCTAATTAATTTGACTATTACTTCTTTGTTGTATTTCATTTAGACTGTTTCGAATAGAAGAATTATGTTTTAATATGATAGCTCTAACACTTGTTTCAGAAAACAAAAATCACATTAAAAAATTGGTGCAGGAAACTCTTCTAAGCAGATTTAGATGAAATGGAAAGAACACACATATTCTGAGCTTAATGATAGGAAAATGATATAAGTCTAATCAATTAACAAATAAATATGAACAAAGGAACTATCTTGACACTGAACAAAGTGATTGAAATAGTCATTCTCCCAGGTCCAATGGCACATGGAATTCTGTTCTTTTCGTCATGAACAGGAACTATTGAGATCATATAGCACATACATGGAAACAAAAGATGGAATTACAAACACAAAATTATCTAAAAAGGAAAAGAAAATCCACACAATTCATATTCTATGTAGGGTAATGGCAGAATATATTTATATTAAGAGCCATGGTGGCGCAGTGGTTAGAGTGCAGTACTTCTGCTGCCTGCTGGCTGCCTGCAATTTGGCAGTTCAAATATCGCCAGGCTCAAGGTTGACTTCAGCTTTCCATCCTTCCGAGGTGGGTAAAATGAGGACCCAAATTGTAGGGGGCAATAGGCTGACTCTGTAAACAGCTTAGAGAGGACTGTAAAGCACTGTAAAGTGGTATATAAGTCTAAGTGCTATCGCTATTATAATTCTTTACCATTGCTATAGAGGCAATACCTTCTGACTTGCTGACTGAAACTCTGGGTACTTTCTCACTGTTAAATCCCAGCCTGAAGGCATGTTGAGCTGAATTGTGATGTCTCAAAACAACTATCCTGTGATAAAGATGGAAAACAGCTCTAACAGAAGTGGGTGGGTGGATGGTAGAGATGTACCCACAAAAATAAGAAATAGTACAGTAACAGGTGCTTCAGCACTTATGCATCAATCCAGACAGTGGAAATCAAAGTTCAAGTTTTTACTGAGACTGGAGGTAAGCACAAGCCTAGGGCTCTGAATCTCTTTTAATGAATTACCACTAATAAGGCCTGTGCAAGGCTGAAATATTTGCAAGAAAACCAACAAAACCAGGGGATTATTTCTTAAAATTTGCAATCCTCTTGCTGAAAGTTTGGTATTTAGTGAACAAGCTGTATGTCCTATTAATGTTTCTCTTGCTTTCCACCATGTTACTTCCAATCTCTGCTATACAAGCTTCTCTTTGTGATTGTGTGGGTATAGCTATGAGTTCTAATGGGGAACAAGGTTTTCTGACAAGTAACAAGCATTTTTCATCTCCCATATGATATACAACAGAGGCCCATACAACATGACCTGCATGTTATAGTAGTACTACCTGATACGGTTTTTGAGGGGAGGGTTGATTTGGTTGGACGAAGGGAAATTAAAGTTTCAGTTGTACAAATTGCCCATTCATAGAACCACTGCCTGCAGCTATATCTCAGAGCACAGATGTTTCAAGTGAAAAGCAATAAAAATATAGTGAGCTCATTTCATATATTTCGACACCTTTAAGGTATGGATGGGGCATGCTAAACAAGTGGCTTGCCATAGCTCAGCAATAGGCTAATATGAATACAGAAAAATGTATCTGATAAGTATTGTTATAGGACTTTGCCAGTGTTTTTAAAGTTCATTGGCATGACTGTATTCCCTTGACCTTTATCAGAAATACCTTCAAAGATTTTTCTGTTGCTAGTTGAAGTTGAAATGACACAAGACCTTTAAACTCCCTTTTCCTTGTTCCTGGATGCTGAACTAATATTTAATATCCTGCAAACCCCCTCCCCCCCCATCTTGTTTCTCACTCCATTTCCATTCTATTATACATATTGTTGCTCTCTGTGGCTATTGGTATGCAAAGCAGAATTGCTTTCTGCACACTTCTCTTCTCTTTGATCACAGGAGAAACTGAGAGGTTTTGCACTTTATGAAAACTTCAAGGCTGTCAACAATTATCCATGTTTCCATTACATACTATAAGTATATTGTGAATTGTTGCAACTGGAAAGTACAGCTCATGCTGTTAACCCATGCAGATATTGAAATCATCTATACAAGTGTTCAGAAAATAGGCACACATCTTCAAGAAGCCAACTCTGAGGAACACTGATCTATATCAATAACATTGAATTGTCTAGGCTAGACTATCTAGAATCGTTCAAGACTTTCAAGTTTAAGACTCTAAATGGTGCCAATAAAGGAAAATATTTGTAGTTCAGGGTTGAAATGAGGGCTCCTTGGTACTCTCTGATTACAGACTCTAAATGGTTTTATCCCTTGTTATACAAATTACAAAGTCTAAAGGTCTCTTGGTGCTCTCTGAGCTTGGTTGTTTTTTTGTAGATGTTTCATTATCCAAGCTAGTCAACATCTTCAGTGCATATCAGTAATGAAACATTTGCAAGAAAACAACCAACTCAGAGAACACCAAGACTCTAAATGGTTTTGGCCCTTGCTATAAAAACCTCTTTGTAATTTGTTCTGAACATCTGTGATTAATATCATCTGTATGGAAGTTTCTATTGAAAATATTACCACTTTCAGAAGGATTACTTATCTTTGTAAAATAATAGAATACCTTACTCATCTTTTCAACTGACTTTTCAAATTACACATCTTGTTTTGTTTAGGGATTTAAGGTTGTTTTACTGGGCTTTCATATGTTTTTGTTTTAAGGTCTGACAAATTTGGTGGCTTTTTAGCAGGGAAATAGCAGAAAGAAAAAGTAATGATACCTTACTAACTGATTACAGTGATTGCCAAATTATATTGTAATTATGTGCCAATTATATTATAATTATATTGTAATTATACATAGTATCATAAAAAGACATTAAAACATCAGTTAAGTGTCCTCCTAACCTGTGCTGGACTTACATTTCTTTTTTAGAATATTCCTTTCTCCCAATGACAATTGTTCAAAATAAACAATAAATCCTATCAATTATATGGTTTATTCATCTTAGTATATAAGAAGAAATAAAATCAAATAAAAACTAGTCAGTTTAGTGAAAAATTTAAAATAAATATCCCGTTGCTCTTAATCTTCTAACTATGTGAATAATTCTTAAGTTCTTTTATCATGCCACTTATTTAGCTAGAAGAACATTGGCATCTCAAAAACCTTAATTTTCCCCAGTCTCTGTATACTTCTATAGACTTATATACATTCATGAATAAAAATATGTTATCAAATTCATGAAATTAAGTTGTCTACAGCAAATAAGCCAACATTCTGACTTTGAGTTGTTGATCATGGTTGATTGCCACATAACCTTCTAAAGACAGGGATGCAGAATCTGACACCCTTTGCGTGTTGTTGAAATGTTATTCCAGAATTCCTTGATGTTGGGGATTATAGCTATGTTCAACCAGTGGGTCAAAGATTCCATATATGTATTAGTGACTACATATACACAAGTCAAACCAGGACAATGGCCTAGGCCGAAAGGATCATTGTGGCTATCACAAATTGAATAAATGCAGGTAAAATATTAAATAACTTAGGTATTTAATTACTTTCCATATTATAAGCAGCAATCTCTTTCATTCCTAGTGACATGAGATTCTCTAATTGATTACATATAGAAAGATAATGAACAATAATGAAAAGTTTATTTAAAAGGTGCAATATCTAAAGGAAACCACCACTCTGTTTTAAATCTTTATTTTGAGGAACCTTTTCTCTAAAAGAGAAATCATTTTTACCTGTGTTTCAGAGATTCCCGCCACTGAAAGTGCATCAGTCAAATCTTCAGCTATCTTAATTGTTGCCTGAACGACTCACTCATTTAGCGGGGAATTATATTGAGCTGACTCAGTTCCATAGCTGAAGGTAATGGCTTCAGGAGAAAATAGATCTTTATAATGCATTAATTACAATGCTACAAGCACCTGTGAATTCTTCTTTCACTGAAAGCACAATGGAAGTCAAAATGAGAAGTCACTAAACCTGGCCAGCGATTTTCTGTCTTTCCCTTCCTTTGATTTATGAACATGTAACCCACCATATGTTATGTCGGGGAAAGAGAAATGGTGATGAAAAGCACTGTAATTTGTCAATGATCATTTCTTCTTTTCCCCTCCATGTAGAGTGTAAGAGATGCTAAAGGGGGCTGAATAATCTTGGCCTACATAACAAAGTGGGCACAGGCTTTAAGGAGTGGATGACAGTCATTATCAGTGATCCAAAACTGGAATAAAGGAGATGGAGAACTTCTTTATTTCGGTGATTGGGTTAACACAATGTATAACAATTTGGTACTATTATATCTAATGTTCCCTTTATTCTTTACTTTGCAATTCAGTTCAATTTGGTGAAAGGCCAAGTGCAAAGCCCCCCAAAATGCTATCATTTAATTGTTTGGAACACATGATCAGTAAGCAGTATAAACCAATCTGTTTACTCACAGATAAATTTTGTTAATGTAATTGTTTCTTATTCTATAGCCAAATTTTATGATTATAATCCATCACACCCATAGTATTTTCTTAAAGTAATCACAAAATGCAGTTCCGTAGCATAGAAATAAAACGTCAGTATATTTTATTCAAAGTAAAAAATGCAAATTAATAACCTAAAAGCAATATGATATAGAAAAATAGTATATATTGTAAATGAAACACATGTTTAAATCTAATACAAGATTTAACCATGTTTAGGTTAAGTAAAAATAAATACTTCTTAGGACAAAATGATACTGTCAAACTCTTAAGCAAAACTACAGTGTCTCTACTCTGGCTGTAATAAGATTTATGGAAAACATCCACATTTGTATATGAAGAATAATTTCAAGTGTGAAAGAAAATATGCCAAACTCACTTTTCAATACAGCACCTTATTTCAACTCCTACTGAACTATGTTGTTTTCTACAAATTGCTCAGATTTAGAATTCATTTATTATAAGCACTCCTTGAATTTGAGCTGAGATGACTTAAAATTTGAAGAGAAAATAATCCAGGTTAACATTTGGTTAAATTATTTAGGAAAAGCTTGTTTTAGATATTTACTCTCTGCTGAGTAAACAGAGGAAAATCGAAACAATGAATAGTATTTTTCTGGTAAAGTATTGAAACAAATTATGACTCCAGAAAGACCATAGTGACAATTAAAACTACAGTCAAAATCTGAGATATTACAATATGCAATATATAAAAAAATGTGTTTGACATATTTCTGTCCCTACATCAGATTATTTCTAATATTTTAATGTATACTATTAAATGGTCCTTATTTAATGGTGGCAACCAGGACTGGAAGAATTGCTGTTGCTAGATGATGCAGTCATGGGACATCATATTTTATGACTATGTTTCTTAGTGATGGAATTCCTAGTCCCAATTGCTGCTGTAACTTGAAGACTACCTACACTTGCACAATAGAAGATCCTTGTAGTGTTGTCTAAGATATATATTCCTTGGTCAATTCAGCCATGTACTTTTTACAAATAGTTTTTGTAAAGCAAAATAGTATTTTAGAATATTGGCATGGACAATCTTACTAATAGGATAACAGACATTTATCAATTTGTTTTTAACCAGGAATGTTTATAGGCTAGCTGTTAAAGCAACCATCAATATTCCACATCTGATAGACTCATGATGTCATAAAAGACAGCATGGTGAACATGAA